>MDKI01104074.1:0-107419 GCA_005239505.1 Nicotiana paniculata | reverse complement strand
TGGTTAAAAATGGCTTACTATCTTTTTCAATTAATGTTTTGAACTTTAAAACTTGGCACGTGTGGGGATGTTTACTCAAACAAGGGAAAAATCCTTAGTAATTTGTGTGTGGGCTTGCCTAACCCCGGTGTTAAGCGCCATCACAACCTGAGTTAGTATTTTGAGTCGTGACAACATCAATCTAATCCCATATAAGAGAAATAATCACAACGCACTCCTACACCGGCACATGTAGTTTCGGGGTTAGATTATTTCAACCTACCCTTCATTGGGGATTATATACTCCCAAAAAAAATAAATTTGTTTGCGAACAAGGGAAACAAAATGAAAAATATATTTAATATTCACCTCATAACCTTTCAAACTTTATATAGCTTCATTAGTACATTCAACAATTCAAAACATCATTATTTCCTTTGCTCTCTTGCCATACTTATGATTCTTCATTCATGGCACATTGGACGTATTTAATATTCCACATATTTTATTCCTTTACTTTTATTATAAGAAACAACATGTATAATATTATTGAAGTCACCTTTAGGTTCATTAGTAATGCAGGCTTTAAACACAACAGATTCCTTTCCAAAGACTTGACAAATGACTAGCAATTGAAGCACGAGTTAAATTCATAAACGAGTGATACACCACTTATTCTTGAAATACTTTTTCCCGAAACATCAATACACAACTTCAAAACATGAGTATGTAAGGACTCAAATCACATTGAAAATATTTATAAAGGAGAGCGTGGTGATTTATGATTGAAACACGAATTCAATCGAGTACACTAGTTACAACAACTATGGCCATATTTTATATCTCTCTCTCTCACTTCTTTCACCATCAACATAGTCATATTTTATCAACGATAAGGACACTTGGAAACCGAGGTTTGATATGTATATGAACAATAAAAATCCTAGAACATTGGGTTTTCTTCCTCAACATGGCATAACAACTTGCACTAAAAATATAATTGAAATCATAATATTCCGACACATTGGCCACATTGGAATACATTCCCAAAGGATTACACAGTATGATAGGAGCATTCTGTACACATTTCTAGTACATATCTTTCAACACACGCTTATTCTTAATAGTCAAATTTATAGTGAATAAATCGGGACACGGGGACTAGAATCTTGGGCCAACCATACTTGAAACTTACGAGGACATCATGGAATTTAATTCTAAGATAGATGGTCCAATAATGATAATGAAATGGTACACTACACTACGAAACTTCAATCTACCATAACAACATTCAAAGGGACCAATATCAGTAACACATTCCATAATTTAGGCCATTTGGGCATTTTATCAAACACCTAGTAGGCATAAATCTCTACATTTCTTAACAATATAATTATTTCATCCAATTACCACCATTTACCAACAATCTATCTTACCATCATTATTAAACAATTTATAATTTCCAACATCACATGCATGATCATCCATCCACACTCAACCACCAAAATTCCATCAAATAGTTACGTTTCAATCTCTACAATGGCTAAGTTTTTAAATTGAGAACTTATGGCTTCCAATCACCATCTCATAATTTCGAATACATAATATTACTCATATTCCCATAATAAACCCATGCATGTAAGTTTAAGATTGTAGGATTACCTTTTAGAAGAAATCTTGCAAAACCTTCTCTTGAGTTCTTGAAGAAATTTCATGAAAATCTAAGGATTTCATGGTGGATTGAGTTAGTTCTAGTGTGGAAATGATAGGATTCACACCAAGATAATGGGTATTTCTTACCTTTAAGATGAAAGAGTTGGGGGTCTTTATATATTGGAGGAACGCTCCAAAATTCATCCAAGTGAAATGGGGAAAATGAGCCCCTTAATTGACTTATAAAGACCTTAAGTTGAGGCGCGCCTGGTCTGGCTTTAGTAATTTGATCATAACTTTTAGTAGGAAAGTCCAAATGACCAAGAACTTGATGCGTTAGAAACTAGAATCAAAGGGCTAAACTCTAGGGGAAAAAATTCATTGGAACTATATTACATTATGAGAGTTATATACATTCAAACTCAAGTGTTGTGCAAATTTGAACATCTATTCCACTTAATATTTCCAACTCGTTCCAAACAACTACTTCCCACATAAAAACCTCCTTAATGTGTTCCAAAACGCTCTCCATATGTATTTTCAACTCAAAATAATATGGTTCTATCCCATAGGTCTCCTTTAGAACTCAAGACATTAATCCCAATTATTGTTGGTGCACTGTAAAGTCTTAAATCATTAGCTAATTCTATATGGCCTTGCATTTACCACTTTTCTCGCCACTTGGAAGATATGAACTGGGAACCTAACTTGGAATCAAATTTGTGACCACGAGCGACGGGGGTGGTATGTAGATGATCAAACCAAACTTTAATTTCTTCATTTTTCATTTCTTGGTTTTCACGTGAGGAATGTCATTTTGCCTTCTTGTGGCTTCAACTTGTAAAATGTATGGTCTTTGCCTTTCCTCTTCAAAATCCTTCATTTATTCATGTAATTCAATTCCCATATCACCACACAACTCCAATGTTGAGAAATGGTGGAATGTGACATAAAGCCTCATTTCAATTATTTTCGGATTTTGACATCCTCTTGGTCCCCCAAACTAGAGTCAAATTCAAACATCTTTTCAATTACATCGGTTGACTCTAATTCTATATTTTTCTCGGCACCACTAACAAGCATGGAGTCAGTAGGCGGATGTTAAATTCTTGATTTCTCAAAATAAAGTTTACTTTCTTCCTCAAAGTTGGACTTTTCTTGAACTCTATCCATACTATGAAGTTGGTGGGCATAATGAACCTCAATCAATGATTTCATTTGATCTTCCAAAGTACGGATAGTCTCAGCATTTCGATTTAGTGCTTGTTTCATGTCTTCAAGTGCCAAGTTGTGATTCTCCCTATTTTCAAGAATGGCCTCCAAGATGAGCATCATACTCTTATTTTGAGCATTTGAGAGTTCTTTATGATTTTTGTCAAGTGCCAAAGAAAGATTTTCGGCTTCAACGTCTAAGGAAGGTTATTGGCTATCATTCACTTCCGAGACTTTTTGGACCTCTATTCAAGAATTTCTCCCAGTTGCAAGTTCAACCTTTCAAGTTCCACATCATTTTGGAGACTAGTTTCCAAAAGTCCCTCCAAGGCCTTTTGCTCTTTGTTTCCTCCGCCAAATAGGCATTCCATCATGATCTTAAACTCTCAATTTTGACCATGCTCAATTTCATCAACTTCCATCTCCCTATACTTGCCATCACAAAAAGATGAGAATCATAGTGTCCATTTTGACCTCGAAAGCAAGTAAAATTATAAATGGCTACAAGCATGTATACAAGGTGAATTACACTCAAGTACATATCTAATGTATTTCACGATTTTACAAATATGACCGAGTTTACGTTAATTAGCCTCGGGTAATAATTCTATATTAGCTTCTTCCGAAGACTAACAAGACTTCATAACTGAATCATCCTTAAAACAACTAACAGATTAAGCACCCCCGAATATAGCTACAAGTAGTTAAATCATATCCCTATGTAGAATCTATAAAACGAGGGTTATAATGCCTCAAGTTCTTGTTCATTAATCTTTTCCAACCCCAAAATATCTTTCACAATATTAATTTGAAGTGAATGGTCGAGTCCTAGGGTTAGATAATCCTTTTGGAAACATTAAATTACAAGAATAATTAAATAAATAACAACCCACTTCATACTAAATAAAAATCATTGAATACATACGCACAACAAAATATTTAATCCGCACTTTAAAAATGAATATTCCCATAAACAAGATTCAAGTGTTGGAAAAAAATACTACACACTAGATATTCAATACAAAGCAAGGAAATGGAGAAATGAACATAAATGGATAAGAAATTCTCAACCAAAAGCTTAAATAATCAAGACCCAAGTGCGTGTCCAAGAACCCCAACTCCAAAACATGTGTTCTCTAGTCAAGAGACTGAAAAATAAGCTAAATATATTTTACAAATGAACTAGGTTGTGTATTAAATGGCTTAGGGATCAACACATGAAATTCTATATCTGCCCAGAAAATATGTTATGCGATCGCATAGAGAGAACCGCGATCATGGTGAACAACATCTGCAAAGCTATGCAACCGCATAGAGACAGACGCGTTCGCGTAGAACGTTTGACCATTGCTAACAAACTTTACCTCTTCAAGATCACATGCCTTCAAACATGTTCACTTAGCTTCTTTCTCCAGGACTTCTGCGATCGCATATAACTTTCCGCGATTGCACACAGCACTAACTGGCTGCAGCCATTTTTCCTAATTTAACACATTTTGACTTGTTTTTTTCTGTATCTTCTCCAAATCATATGATACCTAAAATATGAAAATAAACCTCAATAAATTCCTTAGTTTTCAACAAAATAATGCAAAAGTCTAAGTATCAAGATGAGTTAAGATGGTCAAAACACCAACCAAAGATCCAAGTTCAAGACTGGGGCTTCCCATCTCGATGTATCGTCCTAATACGATACTGGGGTAATTCCTGCGACTTCTTCTTCCCCAAAGTCTTCACACTAGAAGTACATGAGGCCTGGTCTTCGTTAAACCCGATGCATGTAAGCAATTCAAAGCCAGAATTCGGCCCTAGTATCTTTAAACATTTTCCCAAAAATATTCCCAGATTCTTCCTTGACTCGATCCTACATTTCACAATATTCATGTCGCTCCTACAATACATGCTTAAAGTAATTTGCTTTGGTTCAATTTCTTTACCCGAAAACTCTTTCATCATCTACGGTAAAAAAGGGGCAGCTATTGACAACCAATTTTTACCCTTCTTTTTAAATTAGTTAATTACAATTAATAATTTACAATAGATATATTAAAAGTGTTTTCAAGTAACAAATACCTATTTTTAAAAATTAATTAAGTATAAGTTTATAAAAATTAATTGTGTAGTATTAACACAGTGTAATCACGAATATATTTACTATTTTCATGATTATTAAAATATTTCTTATATATACACTACATATGTTCTATAATTAATTTGATAAATTATACTTTAAGTTCCAATTAATTAGACTATTGTGAGAAATTTGAAATGAGTGTTGAAATTTAAAAAACAAAGTATTTTTAAAATAATTAATTAAAACAATCAGTAGTATATATAGTAATTATAATTTTTACTACATTTATTGAACATTGTTAAGTTTATTTAAATTAAATTCAAAAAAGGGATTAAAAGACAAAAGGTCTACAATTGCAATTCATAATCAAGTGTAAAATGACTACTCTTCAAATGATTTTCAGCCCAATTACTGAGGCCCAAACGAGATATACCCCGTCCAAACATCCCCATCTCTTCCCTGTTGGCGATCCAAGCTACTCTCTTTGCACAAATCACGGTGCACCACATCACCCTCCTTCACCACTCACACAAGAAACAGAACGAACCTGAGACGTATGTTCCTTAGATCAACGGGACACAATTGCTCTTTGTTTCTCTTTAATTTAAAAACCCAGAGTTCTAACCTCAACCATCTGATCAAAGTAATCCAACGGCCACCGATTTTTCAGTTAAATCATTTGTAAATTTCCATTTACCAAAATAATCGGAGTCATTGATCGGCAGATCCAACGACTTTCGTTCCATCTAATGTCTTTTATCTTAGAGCTAGATCCCATTACCCAAAAACCCTAATCATTTATCTTTGACACACCTGCCCTCATTTCAATTTCCCTTCTCTTTTTTGTCATCCCTTCCAACCCATCAATCATGAAAGTCTTGTATGAATCAGCAAGGTCACAAGACCTTCACCAAATCGTCCTTCCCTGCTTCTGTATCCCCGAATCCCCATAATTTTCCATTTTTCTCTTTAAATCCGAGATATTTGACGCGGCCATAAATGTTGAAACCCCATTCTTTCGTTCTTTAAAATCAGACTTACAGATTCGTCTCCTTTGTCCCTAGGTCATGAAGCAAGTGAGTCTAATTTCCATTCTCGTCGATTGAATTCAAAATCCGCAATTTGAAACCCTAGATATAAAGGATGAAACTTGATTTCATCTGGTTTCTCTGCTCGTTCTTCCAATCGGAGCATGCATGTGCACGTTTTAGAGCTTCATCATAAATATTTTCTACCCATAGGTCAAATGTAGTAAACTCTGGTTTTGCGGATTTGTCTGATGGGTTATCCTTCAACGGTCAATTGATATTCACTCATGTAAACTTTTCATTCATTTTCCCCTCTATTTCATTTTGATTTCACTCGATATTGGTTTCATGATCGATCTTTCGTCACTTACCACTATTGTTTTGAATCTGTAGAACCCTGAGAGCCTTAATGGCACTGTAAAAGGGAGCTTTTAATGTTCTCATCGACCACGACCTAACACTGAAAAAAATAACCTAACAACATCTAAGATCAATTGTAGGATTTAAAATAAAACTTAGGGTTTCTTACCCGTTCCTATTTTCTTTTGTTTTCTGAGTGTTTTCACTACATCGAGCTTGGAATCTAGGGTCTTAAGCAACTAAGAGAAACTATCGTTTGGCCTGCTTCCCTCGAAAATTTAAGTACATTCGTAACTTCTCTCTTTTGATAATATTACTAATGTTCTATGAACATGCTCATTGTCTTCTATTAATTGAAGTCGTTTGTGATGTTATCATTAATATACAAAAATGTTATCTTCATGTTCATGATAAGGTGCTATTGGTCCGTAATTTTTTTTCATGTTTCTGAGTGTCCTCAAACTGATGTTGACTAGATTGTTATATGACTGTAACAACTCTTATATTTGAATCCTAGTAGTCTACAAGATTAATTTCTCTTACTCTGTTTTAAATGACTGCCTATGTTTATCTAAACTTCCTAGTTTTTTTTCTGGTGATGATTCTGCTGTGATTTTTACCTTTACAAATTGTTTTCCCCTGCATTCTTTTTGTGTTGTTATCAGGTTTGTTGTTTGGTAATACTAACTAAGATAACTTGAATGTTCATAAGTTCATATCTTCTACCATTTAGCTGTAGCATGAAAAATTCTAAGTGTTCAGATGCTTTCGTTCTCTACACCTGTATTTACTAACTCTGAGGGCGACTTCTGGGTTGTCACTATGGCATTCTCATGATTGTACCTAACTTTTGATTGCCTTTGTATGAAGTAGTCTTGTGTTAGTTGAACATTCTTCATTTCATGAATACCAATAGTTCTACTGTATGTATTATATTAAGATTAAGTTATCCTCTTCTTTATAAAATAAACCATGATCATGTTTGTTGTAGTTAACTAGGTAATTGGTGTTAAGTTGAACTTAGTTATCTCATGTTTAGATAAAGCCTTCAGCTGCATATTTAAGTCAAAACCTTTTTGGTGTAGTTCCTTCCAGTCTTTAATCTCTTTTAAGCTCCTGCTGACTTTTTAAAGCTTACATTTAGTTGTCAATAAGGTATCTTCCATAAAGTAGAACCCAATCATTCTTGTTATAGTCAAAATGATAATTTTTAGCTGAGTGTGATTACTTCATACCTAGATACTAATTTAAGTTATATACCTGGGTTAAACTTGTTTCGATTTAATATTTCCTTTTTCTATGTCTCCCTCTCTAATGATATGTTTAACTTGATTCTGCAACATGCAAACCTCACTTGAAGTGTCTGTGTATAAGTGACTGAATACTGTATGTTCCTTGTTTCACTCCATGATTCCATGTTCTTGTTTTGAACTACCCTCGATCTCCTCCTTGTTGTTTATCTGAAATTGAACTTGATCCCTAAATCTTAAGGAAAGATCTTTGTTTATATTGTTTGAACAAGATGGCCTGTATAAGGTTAATAATGTTATGAATGTGATCTTGTTGACCACGTTAGGGGTTCCATGATCAAATCATTGAACATGTAGTCACGTTGAGAGTTTGATCATGTTTCTAATACCTCTGATAACTTTTGTAAAAGTTATTAGTTATATCATTTTTGTCGGAACCTTTACCTATGTCCTTTAAAAGTTCCAAGTAGTTTCACTGATTCATGCATGTTCTAGTGGTAAGACCTAAGCTAATCATTCTATAATTCGTCTATCATTGTAGAAATATTTACATATTCTAGGTTGTTGCACTCCTGACCTCTGTATAGCTTACCTTCCTTTTGAATTTGTTTTTTCCCGAATGCTTAGACCTTAATATGTTATGATGTTTCTACTTTTCTCCTATATGTTCTCAAAGTCTGACCTTTAGGTTTATATGATATGTGTATTGTCCATTTGGTATCAACTATAGTATGTGCTCCCTTATGTTATTCTGTTTGAAGGAAGAGTAATACATTGGTGTTAAGTGATACTATAGAATTTAGTTAACATTGAAAGGGCCTAATTTTCATTTAAACCCATACGGAAAAATATATTGTTAGTGGTTACGGGTATTTGGGAGTGGATTTTAACTCTAGGTTGGCCTGCTCCCCCCTACACAAGTATTTTCTTGGGACTTGAGTCCCTTGGGAACTTTGAAGTGTGGAGGGATTCAAAGGGGCATCGACCTTGAGTAAATCCCCCTCCCTAGCATTTAATTCATTGACACTTTTGGTTCTTTAGGATTCATTGACACTTTTGGTTCTTTAGGAGTTTGATGTTAAATAACAACAAATGGTTTTCAATGTAAATAATTTGCCTTGTATAATTACCACGTTAGTTTAATTTCTCATAATGTTAGAATATTGATGTTTTAATATGTTATATTTCAGTCATTTGTCTATATATTTGGTACGTCGTTGACTATGTTGAATATATGGAGAATGTATCAAATGAATTTCTTTCTCTTTCGGACATGTACATCTATTTGGGACTGCTGAGTTCCTAAGGAACTAAGGCCCAACCCCAGCCTTGTTATATTTCCTAGAAAGTCCAAAATCAGCTGTAGCGGCATCTCTCTAATTCTAGGTCTGCCTTCTTGAGGCCCAATTACCAGAGTCCATTCCTCGTTCCCTCAATTCTTTAGTTATTATGTATCACATCCTTGGTCTAGTTTACTTCTTCATTACCTTTTATCTACTGCCTTGTTGTTTTATCGCAACTTTGATGTCATGTGTACAACACTAAAATATTAGATTACATACTTTATTTCATGCTTTAATATCATATAAATGTTACACCCCATGTTTTCACACGTGAGAGTACGTTGTAATTCAATTGATTTAAGCTTAGAATGATATCGTCTTTGAAAGTACATAAAGTAAGTTAATCATGTTACCTTGGAGGTTACAAATATTTATGAGCATGAATAACAAGTACCAATAGGGTTCGAAAGCTTAGACGCTAAACGAATTGAAGAAAATAAGTTTCATCGAAAGTTGACAAATTGGAAATATTATAAGATGTAGTTTTGGGGTCAGACTAGGGTACTTATCATGATAAGGAGGTTATGTTATGATTTATTTTAGTCGTATGATAGTCGTGTTTTACGTTTTGAAGTCAAGCGAGTTGTGGAACAAAAGTTGGCAAAGGTCATCACAAGTTGCATTCATAAAGTGCTAAAAATTAAGTGAAATGTAGCTGAGCTTTGATCCCAATATACTTGGAATTAACGGATGATCTACATATGCAATTTAATATCTACGAGTCTAGTTTGTAATGCATTAAACTTTTCATCAATAAGACATCGTTATAGAGATATATTCGTGTTTTCATAAGACCGCGCAAGCAACTCCCAATGGGACCCACTTAGGCGGTGGTCGACCTACTTCACTTTATAAACGATTTGGACACCTATTTTTTTGCTTATTGTTTACTCAACTTTGTCGACAAACTTCTTCTAACCCTGCTAAACAGATACCGTTAGGGTTTGAAGTGATTACATAATATTTCAACACCAAAAGTTAGTTTAAGTGAAGAACAACACCTCTTTGAGGTTGTGTTGTCATTGAGGATAGTTGTGGGCTGTTTTTGGCTGAAACTTCAAGTGATTGCTGCTGGTTTAGGTATGTATAAAACTCTACTACTTGTTCCTGAAGTTGCTTGTATGTTGGTTGCATTATTTGAGCGACATACTACAAGAGAAGACTAGAAATAGTTTGAGATATTATTGTTCTTAATGGACGGTCTTGGGAAGGTTGTTTCCATGAACATTAAATGGTTGGAAACCTTGGAAAATGACTTGTTTACACTATTATTTCCATGATATACTTTCTACATGTCGAAATTGTTATTGTATTATGAATAAGAAAATAAAGGACAATATAACAATGGAAAGTTGTACTTGTTGTTGTTGGATTGTTGGGTTGTTTGAGTGTGGAATAAGTGATTAATAGGAGGTTGGAATCCCTCCGGTTTTATTTAGTATCATGGTGGACAGATTTTAAGTTAACTAATGTATGATAATGGGGTTGAAGGGCGCTAAAGGGATTCAATCCGAGATTGCTGCTAGTGATGATATGTTGATGACTTGTTAATGAAATATGTTGTACACTATTGTTGATTTCGTTCTTATTGTATTTCTCTGGTTGTTGTTGTTGGTATATTGTATTGGAGGAGGCCCTTTTCATAGTGAATATGCTGCTCGAATTTACGTAAAAGAGCTACACTTTTATCGATTCCTCTTCGATGCCAGGTACAATATGGTGATGATGATGCCGGCATAGGTGTATCTTTTTAAAAGTATATGTATATATTTATGTATCATGTATTTCATATTATTCTACCTCAGAGGAACTGTTACGAGAGTCTTAGCCCCGTTTCCCCTATTTCTACTTCATTATGTGTGATTCAACTCTTTTATGTTGTGTTAGTTTGGTTGGCTCGGGTTCGGAGTGAATGTGGAGAGAAATGAGACACTTAGTCTCTCAAGATGGTTACGTAGTCGGAAAAGTCAACTTAACGTTGGCTTATAGGTAAATGATCTCATAATTTGGATTTTATGATTCGGATAGCTTAGTTAGGTGATTTGGGACTTAGGAGTGTGTTCATAATGTTATTTGGAGGTCCGTGGTAGAATTAGGCTTGAATTAGCAAAATTGGATTTTTGGCGGTTTTCGGTCGGCAGTGGAAAATTACATATCGGGATCGAAATGGAATTTTAGAAGTTGAAATAGGTTCGTAGTGTCGTTTTTGATATGTGTGCAAATTTTTAGGTCATTCGGATGTGGTTTGGTTGGTTTCAGCATCGTTGGCGAATTTTAGAAGTTTAGAAATCCTTAGGCTTGAATTTCGAATTGATTTGGTGTTTTGATGTTGTTTTGAGTGTTCTGAGGGTTCAACGAAGTTCGTGTGACGTTATATGAGGTGTAGGTAAATTTGGTTGAGGCCCCAAGGGTCTCGAGATTATTTCGGATGGCCATCAGGGAGTTTGAACTTTGGAAATCTGCCGGTGCTGCTGCTATTTCTGGTTTTCCGCACCCGCAGAAGGGTGATCGCATGTGCGAAGTTCGGGAGGCTTGGGGTCTATCGTACAAGCAGATACAGTGACGTACCTGCGAGCCCGCAGATGCGGTGGGTTGATCGCAGGTGCGAACTGGGGGCCTTAAGTGAAGTCCGCAGATGCGGATGTTTGGTCGGGGATGTGAGGACCGCAGCTGTGGAACCCCTTGGTAAAAAGGTATATAAGGACCCCTTCGCAAATTTGGGTTATTTTTCCACCATTTTTTTTCAGGTTTGGAGTTTCTGGGAGCAATTTGAAGAGGGATTCAAGGGGTTTTTTGTGGAGGTAAGCTACTTGAACCTAAAACTTGATTCTATGGTGATTTTTAACTGATTGAGCATGGAATTTATGGGATTTAAGAGTGAAAATTGGTGGATTAGAGCTTGAAACTTGAGACTAAGAATGGGTGATTGAGGGAATAAACGAAGTTAGTTTTTGATGAATTTGGTATGTATGGACTCGTGAGAGGGTAAGGATTCTGGTTTTGCGATTGTTATCGGATTCTGAGACGTGGGCTTGGGGGCCGGGTTGGCCAATTCCTGGTGTGATTTGATTATTTTTTCGTGGGTTTTGTTCCTTTAACGTATATTAACGATATGATTCTGATTTTGGATAGATTCGGTGAGAATTGAGGCCGATTTGATCGGCAAGGACATTGTGGAGTAGATTCTCGTTTGGATGGAGGTAGGTAATGATTATAAATCTTGTCCTGAGGGTATGAAATCCCGAATTTCAAAATTTTTTTACGATTTTGAAGTGGCGCACAAGCTAGATGACGAGCGTGTGGCGCGCACCGTTGAGGATTTGTGACTTGGTCCGTCCCGTAGCAACTATTAAGTTGTGTATTTGACTGGAAACTATATGATATTTTGTGTTTTAGAAAATATTACTATATTTTGGGCTGAATGCCATATTTGGGCCTCATGCTAAGCTCTTTAGACCCTTAGGGGCTTTTACTGATATTTCCTCACTGTGATGATTTACGATTTGTACTCAGACATGCTATGTTTTACTGATTTTGAAACTCAATCTTATTTACTTCACTTGATGCATGAAATGATATTTTGGACTGAGCAGCCTATTTTATTGATAGCCCGAGTGGCATGAGAGGTTTCTGACTGAGTGAGGCCGAGGGCCTGTGTTGTGAGGATATCATGGGATCGAGCTGCGCGCCGCATCATGTTGTGCTGTTTTATGATATATGAGAGGTCGCGATCCTGATTGATTATGCCATGAGATGTCTTGTTATAGCGTTTGGGCTGTAGGAGACCCTCCAGAGTCTGTACACCCCCAATGAGTGCAGGTACCTACTGAGTTCCAAGTGCCGAGTGTCGAGTGTTGAGTGTTGAGTGATCGGGAGGCATGAGTGGCTGTGAGGTTTCCCGAGGGGCTGATTATGAGTGATTGTGAGGTATGCCCGAGGGGCTGATTCTGAGTGATGTTATGCCCAAGGGGCCGTTTATGATACATGTTTTTGCCCGAGAGGCTATTTTGTGATTTCATCACTTTTACTTTAACTTATTGAATTTATGTTGAAACTGTTGGAAAAATATTCTCAAAAGATTTTACTGAAATTGGTTTTTAAGCGTGATGATTTGACATATATACTATTGGAAAGAAAGGTTGTACTTACTGTTAATTTATGACGTGTATGTATGTGTTTCTTACTGATCAGACCTTATTAACATTTATTACTTACTGAGTTAGCGTACTCACATTACTCCATGCACCTTGTGTGCAGATTTAGGTGCCAGGGCATCAGAGCGATAGTTGCTCTTCCCTGTTTCAGAGTTTTTCGGAGATTCGCGAGGTAGATGCACGGCGTCCGCAGCCTTACCTTTCTCCTTCCTACTTTTATAGCATTTATTTTTCCGAGACTTGTATCTTTCCTTTAGTTGATCATGACTAGTGACTCCGGGATTTTGGGTTGTGTTTAATGTTTCACATATCCTTGCTTGTTCTAAAATGTTGAAACGACAGTTTTCATGAAATATCGGATTAGTAAATGAATTAAATGAAAAGTTATTTTATGCTATGAGTAGAAATTTGGCTAGCCTAGTATCGCGATACGCACCATTCCGGCCAGGGTGGTTTTGGGGTCGTGACAAGTTAGTATGAGAGCCCAGGTTACATAGGTCTCACCAGTCATGAGCAAGTTTAGTATAGTCTTGCGGATCGGTACAGAGACTTCTGTACTTATCTTCGAGAGGATACAGAACCCTTAGGAGAAATCTCACATCCTTGAATTCTTGTCGTGCGAATATGTTGATTCTGGTAACTAAGCTTCTGTTGTTTCATTCTCTCACAGATGGTCAGGACACGTGCTACCGGACAGGGGGATCAGCCACTAGTGGAACCCACGAGGGGTCGAGGCTACGATCGAGGACGTGGTAGAGGTAGAGGTGCAACCCGTACAGCAGCTGGGGGAGTACCCATAGACCCACCTGTTATTCCAGATCAGGTCCCAACCGCAGATGTTCCAGCAAGACTTGGCTCAGATTTTGACCGTGTGCACCAGTCTTGCACATGCGGTCATTGTTTCTACTGCAGCAGCTACTTCTCAGGCCGGAGGAGGCACTCAGACTGCTGCTGCCCATACACCTGAGCAGGTTATTTAGGTACTTCAGACATCGGAGGCACCTCCAGCTCAGCCGGTTGCACCTGCTCGGGACTATGTGATTCCATTCTTGCCTGATGACGAGCAGCGTAGATTGGAGAGGTTTTGTAGACTTCAGCCTCCGACATTCAGTGGTGCTGAGGGTTTGGATGTCAATGGTTTCTTAGACAAGTGTCAGAGGATTCTTCGTAGAACATGTATTTTAGAGACCAGCAGGGTCTCGTTCACTACGTTCTAGTCAGGAGTTGTCTTTACTTGGTGGGAGTCTTACAAGAGGAGTAGTCCTGTTTGTGCAGCGTCCCTTACTTGGCAGCATTTTTCCACTCTCTTCCTAGAGAAGTATGTACCCGAGTCCCGCAGAGAGGAGCTGCACAGGCAGTTTGAGCGGTTGCGTCACATGATGATATGACTGTGATGAAGTATGAGATTAGGTTTTCTAAGCTAGCCCGTCATGCGGTTTGGTTGGTTCCTACAAAGAGAGAGAGGATCAGGAGGTTCGTGGATGGCCTAACCTACCAGCTTTGGATTCTTATGACCAGAGAGAGGGTATCAGGTGATACTTTTGAGTAGGTTCTTGATACTTCTCGAAAGATTGAGCTGGTTCGTCGCCAGGAGCGATAGGAGAGGGATGCCAAGATTCCTCTTTGATCTGGTAACATTGGTAGTGTTCCCTCCAAGGGTTAGTTTCAGCATAGCAGAGGCCGCCCATTTAGGCTTGCTCAACCAGTTTGCCCAGCTTATAGTGGTGCATCATCGGGGCATGGTCCCCGTAGTTCTCATCTGGGCCACCCTTCATTCAGTGTCCTTCAAACCAAGAGTTCATCTCGCACACCATCTCTTCAGGGTTCATCCATGCCTGATTCTTCTAGTGGTTATCCTGGTGTTAGGGGCTCCCTTAAGTCCCCGTCTCCAGTACCAGGGAGTTTTTTTGAGTGTGGAGAGTTTGAGCAAGTGCGGAGGCAGTGTCCTCTTTGTCATGGGGGTCGTCTCAACAGAGGGGTCAGCCCTCAACTTCAATTCCAGTTATTTCACCAACCACCCATCCAGTTAGGGGTGGGGTCAGGCAGCCAGAGGCCGCCCAAGAGGGGGTGGTCGATCAGGTGCAGGTCAGGCCCGTTTTAATGCACTTTCATCCAGACCAGATGCTATGGCCTCAGATGCTATGATTACAGCTATCGTTTCAGTTTGTCACCGAGCTGCTTCGATCTTATTTGATCCTAGTTCCACGTATTCTTATGTTTCGTCATATTTTGCTCATTTTCTAGATATGCCCCGTGAGTCCTTACTTACATCTATTCATGTGTCGACTCCAGTGGGCGATACTATTGTTGTGGACCACGTGTATCGGTCATGTGTGGTATTCATTGGGGTTTGTAGACCCGAGCGGATCTATTATTGCTTAGCATGGTTGACTTTGATGTGATATTGGGCATGGATTGGCTTTCTCCATGTCATGTGGTTCTAGATTGTCACGCTAAGACCGTGACCTTAGTGATGCCAGAATATTCAAGGGTTCAGTGGAGAGGTTCTATCGATTATGTGTCGAGTAGGGTGATTTCATACATGAAGGCTCAGCGTATGGTGGAGAAAGGGTGTCTGTCTTATTTGGCTTTTGTGAGGGATGTCAGTGCTGAGACTTCCACTATTGATTCTATTCATGTGGTCTGTGAAATTCCGCCCGATAGGGATATTTATTTTGGTATTGATTTGGTGCCAAGCACTCAGTCTATTTCTATTCCACCGTATCGTATGGCACCGCGGAGTTGAAGTAGTTGAAAGAGCTGCTTCAGGAACTCCTAGATAATGGGTTTATTTGCCCTAGTGTGTCACCTTGGGGTGCACCGGTGTTGTTTGTGAAGAAGAAGTATGGTTCCATGAGAATGTGTATTGACTACATGCAGTTGAACAAGGTTACAGTCAAGAATAAGTATCATTTGCCTCGGATTGATGACTTGTTTGACCAACATCAGGGAACAAAGATGTTCTCTAAGATTGATTTGAGATACGGGTATCATCAGATGAAGATTCGGGATTCAGATATTTCCAAGAAGACTTTCAGGACTTGTTATGTCCATTATGAGTTATTGGTGATGTCTTTTGGGCTGACCAATGCCCCAGCAACGTTCATCCATCTGATGAACAACGTATTTCAGCCACACTTGGATTCCTTCATTATTGTGTTCATTGATGACATTGTGGTGTACTCTCGTAGCTAGGACTCGTGAGAGCGTAAGGACTTTAGTTTTGTTATTTTTATTGGGATGCGAGACGTGGGCCCGAGAATCAGGTTTGGCCAGTTTCGGGATTTTTGATGTAAATTGGTTATTTTCGAGTAGGCTTTGTTCCTCTGGCATATTTTGATGACATTAATCTATTTTTGAATAGATTCAAGGCGTGAGGCCGAGTCGAGCGGCAAGGGCATCACGGAGTAGATTTTTATCCGATTTGAGGTAAGTAATGACTGTAAATCTTGTCTTGAGGGTATGAAACCCCGGACATAGCATTGTATCACTATTTTGGAGTGGCGCACATGCTAGATAATGAGTGTGTGGCGTACACCGTTAAAGAATTGTGACTTGGTCCGTCCCGTAGCAACAAATAAGTTGTGTATTTGATTTGAAATCATATGATACTTTATGTTTTAAGGAATATTACTACTATTTCCTCACTGTTTTGATTTGAAAGTTACACTCAGTCATGATTTTACCTGATTACTGTTTAATTGAGTTTCATTAAACCACTTTGATCCATATGAAAGATGTTTTGGGACGAGTTCCCTATTTTACGGATAGCCCGAGTGGCTTTTGAGAGGTTTCTGACTAAGTGAGGCCAAGGGCCTATGTTGTGAGAATATTGTGGGATCGGGTTGCGCGCCGCAGCATGTTACACTTTTTAGTATATATGAGAGGCCGAGAGCCTGAGTGATTATGCCACGAGATGGCTTGTTATAGCGCTTGGGCTGTAGGAGCCCCTCTGGGGTTTGTACACACCCCCAGTGAGCGCAGGTACCTACTGAGTGCGGGTGCTGAGTGATGAGTGATTGAAGGTATGAGTGACCGTGAGGTTGCCCGAGGGGCTGATACCGAGTGATGGTTCGCAACCCTGCTTTTCTCCTTCTTATTTCTGTAGTAGTCACACTCCCTAGACATATTTTGCATTAGAGATATTGTTTCATATTTAAGTATTTTCTTTAGATGGTCGTGACCCAGTGACTTAGGGATTTTTGGGCAGTGTTTGAACTTTTTTCTTAGTATCTTGTGATTTAAAAATGTTTATTTGAAATTGTTATGAAATATCAGTTCGGAAGTGATATAAAACAAGAGTTCCTTATGTTTGAAAATATAATTGGCTGGCCTAGTACTTCCATAGGTTCCATCATGATTAGGGATAGTTTTGGGGTCGTGACAAGTTGGTATCAGAGCCTAGGTTACATAGGACTCACCGGTCATGAGAAGGTTTAGTAGAGTCTTGCGGATCGGTATAGAGACGTCTGTACTTATCTTCGAGAGGATGCAGAAACCTTTGGAAAAATCTCACATTCTTGAATTCTTATCGTGCGAATCCATTTATTTAGCCAAAAGCGTTTCTTTGAATCCCTTTCATGTATTCGAAAGCGCACGTGAGTGCTCGGTATCAGCTGTGCATCGACGAGTTGTGATTTCCATGGTGTGGTGCAAGATGTGATTTTAGCATGTTGATAATGGGCCAGTCTTGTAGACATTAGGCTGGGTTTATTCCTTGGCTTGAGTGCTGAGATGTCAATTGTGTGAGTCGTGCATTTGGGACCTATATGTCCGTTTGTGTCCTTATCATTGGGGTTTTGTGACTGGATGACTACGTGGCGAGTGTGATTCGATGGTGAGGTGTGTTCAAATTTTTTGATTGTGACCAAAGGATTGGCTGGAACTGTGGCAAGAACTATTGAGTGTTTGATTTGTGTCTCGAGTTGGCATATGGCTTCGAGTTGTGAGTGTATTGGAAGACCACTCATGTTGTTTAGTTGTGGAGTGAAGCGGATCTTTCTGTTGTGTTATGAGTTCCTGGTGATGTCTTTGGGACTTAAAGATGACCCAGTAGCGTTCATGTATTTTATTAACAGTGTATTCCAACTGTATTTATACTCCTTCATTATTGTATTCATTGATAGCATCCTGGCATACTCACGTAGCCAAGAGGAGAAAACTCAGCATTTGAGGAGGGTATTATAGAGATTGATGGAGGAGAAGCTTTATGCAAAGTTCTCAAAGTGTGAATTTTTGGCTCAGTTCAGTAGCATTCTTGGGCCACATGGTGTCCAGTGAGGGTACTCAGGTGGTCAGACGAGTGTGGAAAGAGCTTCCAGAAGCTCAAGATTTTCTTTGACCACAACTCTAGTGTTAGTTCTTCCATCATCTTCAAGTTCTTATACCGCGTATGTTGATGCCTCGAGGATAGGCATTGGTTGTGTTTTAATTCATGAGGGTATAGTGATTGCGTAATAGCTATGATTTTTGGAAGGGTATAGAGATGATATCAGTTTGAGGCTAAGCAGGCAGGGTTATCTCCCGCGGGGTGTCCTGGGGTTGTGTTATCCTTAGGTGGGTTTATAGCAAGTAATCCTTTACTAGTATATGTTATATGTGGTAAGTTGAGTTTAGATCGCTTGTGGAAGTTGGCACGGCTATTGCAATGGTGAATGCGAGATTGTAGATGATTTGAGATGTTAAATGGTTTGAGTTATATATGAGCTTATGAAGGATTTAGTTGAATCTCATTGTGATATGGCGACGGTGTTAGCGAACGGTCATTGTGAGTTACTGATTGTTTTGATCTATGGCTTTGAGCCAAGTGGGGAGGCTACAAAGGGTAAGTTGGTTGCACAATTATGCGAGGTATTGGATTCAGTTCGAGGTATACTGGTGAATCCGTTATGACCTGTAGAGGTGGAGTCTAAGAAGACTCGAGTAATGGAAATTTTTTGATACAGGTGGTAATGTACTCTATGGGTAGATAGTTTTATTGAATGATTGAGTTGTAACTGTAAATGGTCTCGTGTGTTCGGAGTAGGAATTTGTCGTGTTGCTTCGAAGTATGGGTTACTTCCTAGTATGTTGGTGTGCAAATGGGTTCAGGTCGTTTGATGTGTTTGATCAGTTTAATTTAGATTTGTGTAGAGTGGATGACTCTCGAGAATAGTTCTGATGGATTCAAGGTTATACGTAATCTTCAAGGTGTGCATTTGGCTAGAACTGAGATTTACGTCGGAGGGTGTCAAGACTTATGGCATTTATACATTATCATGGATTCTACATATCAGTATCAGGAAAGTGAAGGTAATGGATTTAGATTCGCAGGAAGTCTCTACAAGGTAAGTATTTTGAATGTGGTACTTTTAGGGATATTTGATAGGGCATTCAGCGGCATACGAGCCTTAGACGGTACGGACATGTGATTGGGTCTCTTGTGGTAAGTCTAGGTTGACAATTGCGATATTATGGCAAGGAGAAGTATCAATTCGAAGGTAAGTCAGAAGGAAATTGGATCAATAAGACAGCTTTGTAGTAGATCGGATCGGCATAGTAAGGGATATGATTAGTTCTTTGGGTGTTTAAGAGTCAATGAGTTTTGACAGGTGTTTCTTAGCAATGCTCTTGGGTTTTGGTGACCTGCATAGCTTGGTTGAGTAAGAAGGATTCAGTCCTGACGGTTTGGTATTGTACAAATGGGATTCGGATAGTTCATGATGGTTTCTACCACGGTTAGAGATGTATATTTTCTACCGTTGTGAGGTGCAGGTGATGTATGGTGATTTTGCTTCTAAATGGGATCAATGGAAAGTTCTTGGCTAGTTGGGTACATAGTTGCTTCTGGCTCGGAAGGGATCATGAAGTTCTCATATTTATCATAGGATGGCATGGCGTATGCGGTATGTTATGTAGAGTTGATATTTGCATATGTGAGGTCACAGTTCAGTTCTGGAAGAAAGGTCAAAAATTCTTAGGCAGCATTGGAAGTTTTAGAGAACTAGGTAGATGATATTACTATTGGGTGGCTTGATGAGGGTATACATTTCAGAAAGGGCAATGTATGCAGTTAAGGGTGCTTCATTGGTGTTGCGACGCTCTCTTGTTGGTTTGACTGCTGATGTGCAAGGTTGCTTGGTGACACAAAAGAATTATAGGGGTATTCCTCGTGGAATGATTAAGTATTAGGGATGTGTTATACATTTAAGGTGTGGAGTTGGGATCAGATATGGTAATTTGTGCGCTTCATGGACTTCCAGAATGAGAGTTCTCATAAACAGATTATTTTGTGGTTGTGGACTGTGAGGATGCGAGCAAAGCTAGTCAGATGTTAGTAAATGCCATGATTCAATCATTGTGAACCTTCAGAGAGTTATCTATCTATTGTGGGTGTCCATATTTGATTTAGGGTTATTGGTAGGCCTAGTAAGGGTGTGTGTTCTGCACCAGGTCGGTATTGTTAACTCCGAATTGCTATTGTTGAGGGAAGTACCATTCGATTATCATTGATTTTATTCATATTCTGGAGTGATCTACGAGTTACCCTTCGGTGTTGCGAGGAGTGGTGATTGTTGGTTATATGCACATATGGTACGGATTTATTAGGTCTTTATAGCGGTATTTAATTAAGGTAAGTAATTGGGTATTGCGGGATTGAGACGTATTGGTTATGTTCTTTCTGATTCGCGTGGCATGGTATCGTCTGAGTCCCCCATTGTTATTGAAATGCACTTGGAGTACTTGATGTCGAATTTCGCATGGTTATTGATTTTGAGCAAGGTGGCTTGAAGTATTCTATGTGGACTAGCATTTGGATGGGATCACTTATTGTAGCGGAGTTATGTGGAGGTATGATCCTTGGTGTCAGATTCGTGTGTTTTGATTTTACGATGTGTGTCAGGCTCTTAGCATGGTGTTGTGATGGTAATTGTTAATGCCAGGATAGTCCTCTCATGTGAATCTATTCTATGATTTGAGTTCGTGGGATGTTGCTATTGAGTGCACGAATTGCACAGGTTATGGCTTTGGATTATATTGATGCGTCATGTCATTAGAGTGGTCGTGTTGGATGAGAAAAGGTCATTGGGCCTAGAATGAATACTACCAGAGTTGACTACATCATGGTTAGAAGGATGATATCGGAAGTTGGCTTGGAAATCTACTATAGTTCCTGTAGGATAGGGGGGGAAACTGCATGACTGGCTGATCGAAGGAATAGTTGCTAGTTTCTACGTGTTTCTTTCATCATCGGCAATATATTAAAAAGTTAGAGCGAGGCATTGCTTGATAAGAGGCTATGTACCGGTATTGGGTTGTTTTGAGCATCTACTGTGATTAGGAGTTATCTCTATGAGTGTTTGAGTCATGCGGTATATTATGTAATTAAATCTCCAGTTACGGATATGTCTTGATACAGCGTGTTCAGACTTATTCAGTTTATAGTTGTGGAATTTTAATCTTCTAAATTATTTCAGAAGTGGAGATTTGGTTCTAAGGTTTATGGGTCAGGTTGGATTTCAAAATTTCAATTGTGTTGTGCTATTGGACCTATATAGGATAGGGTGATGTGGGATCACCCCCGGGTATGTGCATGGTAGGTTACACGGCAATTTTGGTGGTTTTTGGAACAACTCTGGGCACGTTTGACAACGAACGTATGTTTAAGTGGGGAAAATATAACGACCCGATCGATCGTTCCGAGAGTTTAGCCCCGTTTCCCCTACTTCTGCTTTATTATGTGTTGTTCAGCTCTTTTTTGTTGTGTTGGGATGGTTGGCTCGGGTTCAGAGTGACTGTGGAGAGAAATGAGACACTTAGTCTCTTAAGATGGTGTTTTGTTTGAAAAGTCAACAGGAAGTTGACTTATAGGTAAATGATCCCGGATTGGGGTTTGTGTGGCTCGGATAGCTTCGTTACATGATTTGGGACTTAGGAGTGTGTTCAGAATGTCTTTCGGAGGTCCAGAGTAGATTTAGGTTTGAATTGGTGAAATTGGATTTTTGGCGATTTCCAGTTGGCAGTGGAAATTAGCTATCGAGGTCAGAATGGAATTCCAAATGTTGGAATAGGTTTGTAGCGTCATTTGGGATGTGTGTGCAAATTTTCAAGTCATTCGGACGTGGTTTGGTTGGTTTCAGCATTGTTGGCGAATATCGAAAGTTTTGAGATCCTTAGGCTTGAATTATGGATTTATTTGCTGTTATTTTGGGTGTTCCGAGAGTTCGGTTAAGTTCGGGGGATGTTATATGAGGTACTTGAATTTATGATTAGGGCCTCGAGCGGCTCGGGATGATTTTGGATGGCCATCGGAGAGGTTGAAAGTTTGAAAGTCTTTTGTGTACTGCTGTTCTGGTGTTCTGCACTTGCGGAATTGTGATCGCAGGTGCGGTTATCACAGATGCTGCTTAGAGTCGTAGGTGCGGAGGTTGGCTGACCGGGCTCTCCTCGCAGATGCGGAAGGTTAGCCGCATCTGCGAGCCCGCAGGTGCGAGTTGAGAGCAGCAGATACGGAAAAGGATTTTTAAATCAATTTCGCATATGCACCCTTGGGACCGCAGATGCGAGATTTTTGTCCACAGATGCGGACAATGCTGGGTAGAACCTATAAAAGGTTGCCTTCACGAAATTTGGTCATTTTTCACCATTTTTGACGGATTTTGGAGCTTCGAGCTGTGATTTCAAGGGGGAATTTATGTGTTTCAGTGAGGTAAGCCACTTGGACCTTGTATCTCATATTTTTGACAATTATTCCATTGTTTAATCATGTTTTAGTGGAGAAGTTTGGGAAATTAAGGCTTGATTTGATAGTATAAATTGGGGGATTGAGGGGCCATTTGGGGTCCGATTTTGATGTGTTTGGTATGTATGAACTCGTGAGAGCGTAAGAATTTTAGTTTTGTGATTTTTATCGGGATCCGAGACGTGGGCCCAGGGGTCGGTTTGGCCAATTTCGAGATTTTTTATGTAAATTGATTATTTTCGAGTGGGCTTTGTTCCTTTGGAATATTTTGATGGTGTGAATTTGTTTTTGAATAGATTCGAGGCGATTTGAGGCCGAGTCGAGCGGCAATGGCATTGCGGAGTAGATTTTTATCCGGTTTGAGGTAAGTAATGATTGTAAATTTTGTCCTGATGGTATGAAACCCCAGACTTCGCATTGTATCACTATTTTGGAGTGGCTCACATGCTAGATGATGAGTGTGTGGCGTACACCGTTGGGTGATTGTGACTTGGTCAGTCCCGTAGCAACAAATAAGTTTCATATTTGATTTCAAATGGTATGATACTTTATGTTCTAAGGAATATTACTATGGTTTGGACTGAATGTCGTATTTGGGCATCGCGCCAAGTGTTTGGACCCCTTGGGGGCTTTTATTTTTTACTACTATTTCCTAAATGTTTTGATTTTAAAGTTACACTCAGTCATGATTTTGCCTGATTACTGTTTAATTGAGTTCCACTACTCCACTTTGATGCATATGAAAGATGTTTTGGGACGAGTTCCATGTTTTACTAATAGCCCGAGTGGCTTTTGAGAGGTTTCTGACTGAGTGAGGCCGAGGGCCTATGTTATGAGAATATTATGGGATCGGGCTGCGCGCTGCAGCATGTTACACTGTTTATGATATATGAGAGACCGAGAGCCTGAGTGATTATGCCACGAGATGGCTTGTTATAACGCTTAGGCTGTAGGAGCCCCTCCAGAGTCTGTACACACTCCCCAGTGAGTGCAGGTACCTACTGAAGGCGAGTATCGAGTGCCGAGTGACGAGTGATTGGGAGGCATGAGTGACTGTGAGGTTGCCCGAGGGGCTGATACCGAGTGATGGTGAGGCATGGTTAGTGACTAATTTTGAGGGATGTTATGCCCGAGGGGTGATTTATGAAATATGGTTTTTCCCGAGAGGCTATTTATGATTTCTATCATTTCTATAATAAATTATCTTGATTTCCATGGAAACCGTTGAAAGGTACATTTTCAAAGGAATTTTACTCAAATCGACTTTCAAGTGTTACAAATTGTCGTATCTATGAGTTTTGAAAGAAGAACTGTATTTTCTGTGGATTGATGACTTGTTTATGTGTTTCGTAGTTGTCAGGAATTATTTACTTTCATTACTACTGAGTGGCGTACTCACATTACTCTCTGCACCTTGTGTGCAGATTTAGGTGCTAGAGTGGAGTGAGGCGCTTGCCCGTCCAGAGATTTTCGGACATTTTTTTTGCAAGATAGCTGCAACCGTTCGCATCCCTGCTTTTCTCCTTCTTATTTCTGTAGTAGTCGCACTCCCTAGACTTATTTTTTATTAGATATGTTGTGTCATATTTATGTAGTTTCTTTAGATGCTCGTGACCCAGTGACTCGGGATTTTTGGGCAGTGTTTAAACATTTGGCTTAGTATCTTGTGATTTAAAAATGCTTAATTTAAATTTTTATGAAATATCGGTTCGGAAGTGATATAAAACAAGAGTTCCATATGTCTCAAAAAATAATTATCTGGCCTAGTACTTCGATAGGTGCCATCACGGCCAGGGGTAGTTTTGAGGTCATGACAACAACATGTGACAACCATGAATGACGAACAGAAACTGAGATATGATATGAAAATTGATAATAGGCTGAATTCACATAGTTTAGCATATATTTGTACTCTAATTTAATGAGGCTTCACGGTATTAAGTGAGTTAAATAATGATAAGTTGGCTCTAATGGTTATTTATTTGTTTCAGAGGAGTACAAGAAGCTATTGAGGACTTATGACGGTGATCCGGGCGAATTTGAAGAACAACAGGCCATGGGGTAACTCCGAGGTGATTTGAAGGCTGGAGATTTGTCAAGGAAGTAGGAAACCCCATTATTGCGGGCATTAGCGCGATACTAGAGCGCCCGCGCTAGTCCAGTGATCTTCATGGTAGTGCTAAACCCCATTAGCGCGGGCTATAGCGTGAGACTAGCACGCCTGCGCTAGTCCAGACAGGAAAAATACGTCGAGAAAGGGAACTTTTGGTAGTTTGGGGCCAATCCACTTAACCTATAAAAGGTTCAATTTGCCCAAAGAAGCACATTATCCAGGGTTAGAGTTTAGAATAAGGAAAAGCAAGGGCAAGAGGCAAGGAGGGCAATTGGGCATCAATCCATATCTCCTTCTCTTGTGATTTTTATCATTGTTAATGAATTCTTTTGTAGTTTTCATTATTGTTATGAGTAGCTAACTTTTCTAATCTAAGGTTTTGGTGAAACCCGTTGGGGAATGACATTATTGTGATATTAATATAGTTTTGATTGGTTGTTAATCTCTATTTGTTCAACTACGTTCTTGTTGTAGTTAATTGAAAGGATACTCAATTAGCTGTGCCTATTTATTATGTATCTACTTGAGAGAGAGTGCACATTTAGGTAGTATTTTGAACAACATCACTCCCGGAGTATAGGCGAGATTCATAACCGAGGGTTTAGAGGTTGGATTAGAGATAGCGATACCCCGGGTGCAATCTAAAATGAACTGTAATGCAATCTAGCTAGCGTAACTTGAGAGAGTGCGTCTAGCAAATTATCATAATTACTTGATTGAGATTTATGGTAGCTGGAGTGGCCATGATTTATAGAGACAACTAAATCAAAACTATAGGAAGTATCCAATAAGAATGTTCACCAATGGGGGAAACTATAACCTTAGACCTTTATCGCATCTGTTTACACCTCAATATTAGTTGTCTTTTAGTTTATGTAATTTCATTCAGCTGTAGTAGTAAAAATACTTAAAAGTGATATTCAAAACCTTTGGGAAATTGATTATTGAGAATCGAGTAGTCTAACAACAATAAGTGATCGGTTAATTCCCTATGGGATTCGACTCTGGGCTAAAACTCAGATTATATTTGCAACGCCTACTTAGTCTTTATATAAGACATAGTTGAGCGTGATCAAATTTTGGCGCCGTTGCAGGGGAATTAACGGTGTTATCAATTAGATTTGGAATAAATACAAAATTCTTAAGTATAGTCAATTTTCTTCAATTTTCATCTATACATTAAAATTTTGACATTTGCTAACTTGGTTGTACAGGTGCATGCCTAGAAACTTATCGAGAACTGGTGAAGTATTATAAGCCTTATTAGACCCCGAGAAAGTTTTTAAGGCCTTAAATCGGGTCAACCGGAAAAGAAAACAACAACCATCAATTGAACAACTTGAACCCGACATGGATGATCCAAACAACAGGAACAACAATGGGGACGACGTGGTAAACCAAATTGTGCAGATAGGGACAGTGGCTCCTTTATATGACTGGGCACAACCCACGGCAGAGAATTTGGCCACTGCGATACTAGTCCCTCAAATACAGGTTGAGTCCTTTCAGATTACAAATAATATGTTGCACTTGTTGCAGAACAAGGGACTATTTTCAGCGTCATACATTGAGGACCCCCAAAAACATATGAAGAATTTCCTATCGATTTTCAAGACTCAAAGGCAGCCAAAGGACACTGAGGAAGCGATAAAACTGTTGTTGTTTCCATTCTCAGTGATAGGAGCAGCCCAGACTTGGCTAAACTCGCTCCTCATCAATTCCATTACCACATGGGAGGAGTTAGTTAAGAATTTCATGAATAAATTCCATCCACCCAACAAGAGAGCTCAAAAAATTAATGAAATCTCGCGCTTCAGACAGAAGCCAGTTGAAACATTGCCGGAAACATGGGAACGATTTGAGGGAATGTCGGTTATCTGTCCACACCATGGTATTCCTGAGCAGATGTTGGGGCAGCATTTTTATATGGGTCTGGCGGATATTGTAAAGTCAAAAGTAGATGCTTCAGCTGGTGGAGCATTCTTGAGCAAAACATGGAGAGAAATCCAGATTCTGCTTGATAAAATGGCGCAAAATTCGGGGTGGACAACCAGGAATGCGCCCATTACTCCTGTAGTTCACTCACTGCCCTTTGATCCATCCAATACTATTGCTAAGAATGTGGCCACCTTGATAACACAGATGAGCAAACTAACTAAGAAGGTGGAGGAATCAGGGCAAAAGCAACAGGTACATATCGTGGATACAACCAATGGGGGCTTATGCCCATCTTGCTTTAGTCAACCATTTGGTAATCAGTGGAATGCAAAGTGTGATCACCCTCCTTACCCAGAAAACATGAATTATGTGTCAAATTATGGAGGCCAGAGACAAGGGGGACAGAACTGGGGTCAACAAGTTCAACTGTATAGACCACCTCACTAGCAACAAAACAATGGAAATATGGGTGCCATGAGACCTCAAGGTAATGTAGCACCTTATCAGAGGCCACAAGGTTATAACAATTAGAATCAATAACAAGCATACCACGCTCCTCAACAACAACATGGGGGAGGCAAGAAGATGGTTTTTCCAGGCTTGAAGCGATGATGCAACAGGTGATTCGGTCAACGGCCAAAATTAGTGAGAGAGTAGATGTACATGATGCAGCTATTAAAAATATTGAAGTGCAGTTGGGCCAGATATCTATGGCAGTGAACAGTCGTCCTCTAACTTTACGTACAGATACTCAGGTGAATCCTAAGGACCATGGCCTGAAGCAGATGATGGCAGTGAGTCTCCGCAATGGCAGGGACTTAGACTTGGAACAAGAATTGGCTCGTGAAAGCAGGCAGGCAGAGACACTAGTACCAGTGCCAATCGAACTTGATAATTCCACAAACATGACCAAGGTAATAGTACAAACTGGTGAAGAGAACTTAGTGGACAGAGTGAGGCAGAAAAAGAAGTGGAAATGACCCCAGAGCCAGTAGTTGAAGGGGTAGTTGAGAAAGAAAAATCCCAAATCACTAGGAAGAAGAGACCGCCAGCCCCATTCCCTCAAAGGCTGACCAAATACCAAAAGGATGAACAATACAAAAAGTTCTTGGATATGCTGAAGTAGATACAGGTAAACATTCCTTTGATTGATGCTTTGAAAGATATGCCTGGATATGCGAAGATAATGAAGGATTTGATGTCCCGGGAGTTTGATTTCCAAGGCTTAGCGACTGTGACTTTGACTCAGACTTGCAGTGATGTGGTAACACGACCAATAGCAGAGAAGTTGTCTTATTCAGGGAGTTTTACAATTCCCTGCACCATTGGCAATTTGGCTTTTGCCAAAGCACTGTGTGATTTGAGGGCCAGCATTAATCTAATGCCCCTGGCCATTTATAAGAGACTAATAGGACGATGAAGAGACCGTCGGTATTTTGGATGATGTTTTGGTGCAAGTGGGGAAGTTTGTGTTCCCTACTAAATTTATGATACTATAATGTTTAGTGGATGAAGAGATTCCCATAATCTTGGGCAGGCCATTTTTGGCCACAGGCAGAGCTCTCATTGATTGTGAGATTGGGGAGCTCAAGATGAGGCTTAATGATGAAGAAATCACATTCAACGTGCAGAAATCCATGAGGCGACTGAGTGAGTTCGCCAACTACTCTTGAATTGATGTTGCGGATATGATGGTGGAGGAAGATGATGCGTCATTCACTATCGAGGACCCCTTTGCTGCATGTTTAATGAATTTAGATGCGGTAAATTGGGAGGAATTAGGTGAGTGGGTGTTAGCACTTGAAGGTAAAGGAGTATGGCTGAGGGATCTTGAGTTTGAACCATTGCACTTAGACGAAAGAGAGAGCCCACCGACCAATCCCTCTGTGGAAGAACCTCCCAAACTAAAGTTGAAACCATTGCCAGCCCATCTCAGGTAAACATTTCTAGGCCCCAATACTACGCTACCTATTATTATCTCATCGAGTTTGTTAGATGTGCATGCAAATCAGTTGTTACATGTACTCTAAGAGTGCAAGACTGCCATTGGATGGACCATGGCAGATATCAAAAGGATCAGCCAGGCATATTGCATGCACAAGATTCTCCTGGAAGAGGGACACAGACCTTCCAGGGAACATCAAAGGTGCTTGAATCCAAACATGAATGAAGTGGTGAAGAAAGAAATCATCAAGTGGTTAGATGCAGGAATCATTTTCCCCATCTCTAACAGCAGCTGGGTCAGCCCAGTGCAATGTGTTCCAAAAAAGGGTGGCATGACAATTGTCTAGAATGACAAAAATGAGTTGATATCTACAAGAACTGTCACGGGTTGGAGAATATGCATGGATTACAGAAAGCTGAATCCCGCCACCCATAAAGACCACTCCCCACTTCCCTTCATTGATCAGATGCTCGACAGTCTTGCAGGGAGGTCTCACTTTTGTTTCCTGGACGGGTACTCGGGGTACAACCAGATTTCAATTGCCCAGGAAGACAGGGAAAAGACCTCCTTCACATGCCCCTATGTGGTATTTGACTTCAGAAGGATGCCATTTGGCCTATGCAATGCACCCACCACATTCCAAAGGTGCATGATGTCCATATTCACAGACAAGGTCGAAGACATCATGAAGGTATTCATGGATGATTTCTCCGTTGTGGGAAATTCATTCGAGGAGTGCCTAGCAAACCTGACCCGTGTCCTAAAAAGGTGCATTGAGACGAATCTTGTTCTTTACATTGAGAAGTTCCATTTCATGGTACAAGAAGGGATCGTCTTAGGGAACTTGGTGTAAAGTAAAGGAATTGAGGTGACCGCTAAAGTCGATGTGATCAAAAAACTTCCACCTCCCACATCAGTCAGAGCTATACGTAGCTTCCTTGGGCATGCCGAGTTCTACCGGCAATTCATCAAAGACTTCTCCAAGATCGCCAACCCCCTCTGTAAGTTGCTTCAAAAATATAACCCCTTTGTGTTTTCTAATGATTGCAGGGTAGCGTTTGAGGAGCTTAAAAAGGGTTAGTCACGGCACCAATCATCCTTGCACCTGACTGGGAGCAATCTTTTGAACTCATGTACGATGCCAATGACTACGTAGTGTGAGCCGTGTTGGGTCAGCATAAAGATAAAATAATGCACCCAATTTACTATGCAAGTAGGACTTTGAGTGGAGCTCAGTTGAACTACACGGTGACAAAAAAGGAAATATTGGTAGTAGTGTTCGTTTTTGACAAGTTCAGGTCTCACCTGATCGGGTCAAGGGTGGTTGTGTACACTGATCACGCATCCATCAGATACTTGGTTGAGAAAAAAGAGTCTAAGCCGCGCCTAATTCGTTGGGTGTTTCTTCTTCAGGAATTTGACTTGGAGATTCGTGACCGCAAGGGCACGGAGAACCAAGTCACTGACCACTTGTCACATCTTGAAGGTGCTGAGAATGCAATTGAATCGGAAGATATTCTGGAAACCTTTCCAGACGAGCAGCTACTCCCCATGAGCGTAGAAAATGTGCCATTGTATGCAGATATTGCAAACTACCTGGCTAGCGGTATTGAACCTTATGAACTCTCTTCTGTTTAGAAGAAAAGATTTTATCGTGATTGCCAAAATTACAATTGGGATTAACATCATTTGATTAAAATTTGCATTGATAACATGATCCGGAGGTGTGTCCTCGAGCTAGAACAATTTGTTGTTTTGCTGGCTTGTCACGCATCTCCATATGGAGGACATTTCGGAGGAGTTCGGATAGCAGCTACGGTGTTAGAGGCCGGGTTTTACTGGCCTACTGTGTTCAAAGATGCTCACCAATGGGTGAAGGGATGTAAAGAATGTCAAAGGACGGGGAACATATCCCGTCGTCATGAGATGCCCATGAATCACATACAAGAAGTGGAAGTGTTTGATGTATGGGGGATAGACTTCATGGGTCCCTTTGTCAGGTCCTACGGCAATAAGTACATACTTTTTGTTGTAGACTACATGTCCAAATGGGTAGAAGTTGCAGCGTTCCCCACAAATGATGCAAGAGTTGTAGTGGGGTTCTTAAAGAAAAACATATTCACCCGTTTTGGGACCCCAAGGGCTATTATTAGTGAGGGAGGCACTCACTTTTGAAATCATGTCTTCAAGAAGCTTCTAGCCAAATATGATGTGCGCCACAAGTTGGAAACCCCTTATCACCCTCAGACGAGCGGGCAGGTTGAGGTATCAAATCGTGAAATCAAGAGTGTACTGACCAAAACAGTAAACGCCACAAGAACTGATTGGGCGAGCAAACTTGATGACGCACTCTGGGCCTATAGGACTGCATTTAAAATACCAATTGGTATTTCTCCGTACAAGTTGGTATTTGGTAAGGCCTGTCACTTGCATGTGGAGCTAGAACATCGAACGTGATGAGCATTAAAGTAGTTGAACATGGATCTCGATGCTGGGGGTAAAAATCGAGTCACAGAGCTGCATAAGTTGGAAGAGTTCAGATGTCAAGCATTTGAAAGCACAATGCTATATAAAGAGAGAATGAAGAGGTTACACGAAAAAAACATTGTGGACTGAAATTTCAAACACGGAGACAAAGTATTGCTTTACAATTCAAGATTGAGATTGTTTCTGGGTAAGCTCAACTCCCGATGGTCTGGACCATTCAAAGTGGTCGAAGTGTTTCCTTCTGGTGCTGTGGAAATTGCTGCTGAAGATGGGTCTAACGCCTTCAAGGTCAATGGACAAAGATTAAAAATATATGTGGGGATGAATGAAGCGAGTGAGTTGGCTGTGGTAAATATTTTTGAACCTCAGAGGCTAAGCGAACCTTAATTGCGCTTATTTTGCGTCGTTCCGCAATGGTAAATCAGGCGCTTCATGGGAGGCAACACATTGATTGTTGTAATCGTTGTGCCGTGACATTAAATCAAGCGCTGGTTGGGAGGCAACCCAATACATATAGTGTTATTGTATAAGATACTAACATATGCAGGTGTGCGAGAAAAGGGGTGAACATAGGACCCCAAGAAAGAGGAAAACAAAAGTAAATTTCTGCTGACGCCTGGACTAGCGCGCCCGCGCTAAGGTCGCGCTAGTCAGGTTTTACACTGCCTCGCTTACATCGCCACTAGCGTGGCCGCGCTAGAGGTCGAGTTAGTATGGTTTTCCACTGTCTCTCAATCCCTGGACTAGCTCACCCGCGCTATTCTAGCGCTAAGATTGCGCTAGATCGTCTCGACATAGGTACAATGCCTCCACGCAAGCGTCAAGCCACAGGGGCCTCCTCAAGTCGTTCAGCAAGAGCTTCCACCGAAGGAAGGCCCCGAAAATCAGTTGACTCGAGGCCTTTCAATAGCCACAAATTTGTCTCAGTGAAGGCTCAGGACAGATTCGCTGAAAAAAAGAATAAGACAGCTATACCTGAGCAGGCCATGGACTTTGAAGCCATCAGGATGAACTGCCCAAGAATGTACGAGGTGTTAATGCAGCGTCGCATGGAAGTTTTATTTGAGTAACCTGATGGGGAAAATTCCATGATTGTCAGGGGATTTTATGCCAACGCTCTGGAGCATGAGAACTATGTTGTAACAGTGCGGAGAAGACCGGTTAATGCCTCAATGGAGAATATTCTGACAATGTACAGGCTACCTCCACCAGCAGCTGGTTACGTAGATGCCTACTAGACCTACAGTGGAAAAATGACTCCTTGGGATACGTTCACCACGACCATTTGTCGACCGGGCATTGCATTGAAGTGGTACAAGTATGGAAACAAATTCCACTGCTCGGCCCTCAACTTTGAGGCGAAATGATGGTTGGACCTGATCAATAATCGACTCTTTCCATCCAAAAACACTTCGGAGGTGAACACTCCTCGAGCGTGTTTGATTTGGTGCTTCATGGTAGATGAGCCATTCGATGTGGCCCAGTTAATTCATGAGGAGATGTTTGTTCGCATGAAGTTCCAAAGGTATGGGTTCTTCTACCCATCGCTTGTCACTCGATTGTGCACGGCGGCTGGGGTGCCAGACAACTTTGTTGTGGATGACCAGGTGCCTGAGGTGCATCCCTTTAAAGCTGAAAGAGTTACTACGGGAAAAGAGGGAATGGCGGACGATGAGGAATTAGTGGGGCATGAATTTGAGGAAGATGAAGCAAAGGAGGAGCATCACCAGGGAGGTGCGGAGACTGAACACATGGAGGAGGAGCAAGCTGTGGACATTGGAGGCCCGTCTAGGGCCAGTCGGGGACAACGGTTAGATCACATGGAGCACGACGTGGCCGGGTTAAAAACCTCAGTGACTGAACTGGGGACCCGAGTTGATGAGATGGCAACCTAGCAAAAGAAGTCTGAAAAGAAGATTATGGGCTGGCTACGCGCCCTGGGTCGTGCTTGCAACGTGAACCTAGACACTGTCTCCGACCAAGATTGAGATGTAAGGGAAGTCCCCTTACCTTACTCTGTCTTTTCATTGTCCATGAGGACATGTCCTCATTTTAAGTGTGGGGTGAGGGATGGTTTCCCTGTTGTATTGTATGTTGTACAAGTTATGGATTATATTCTTTATTTTTTTTTGGTTAACTTGGTCGAATTGTAGTTTTGTTTTATGTTTTTTTTGTAGTCTGTTTTAGTTGTTTGTTAGTTATATTAATCAAGTCGTCTTGGCCCGATGACGGATCCCTTCGGCTGGGGTTCTTGAGGGTCCAAGTCAATCGGAAAAAAAATCAGAAAATTTAGTGGACTCCTCCTGATGACGGATTTCTTAGGAAGTTTTCTTGAGGGAGGTTAGTCCGAAGAAAACACCAAAAAGATTTTTTATTTTCTTTGTAGGTAGTGTAGTAACTCCCTCTTGATTTTTCTTTTGACCGCGGTATTTTCCAAGGGTTTAGCTTGAACCAGGTATAGCTAGCTTCTTTTATTTTTATTTTTTTTAGTTGTTAGAAATCCTTTGGGCAAGGTGCTGAATGATAAAATGCTACCCTTAGTGTGTTACACCCAAACACCGTGAATCCTAGAGTGTGACGCTTAGGCTCACCTGTTGGCTCTTGTAGAATGCCTTAATGGTGCATGTTGTAACTAACTTGAATGATCAACGGAGTGTTTTGATGAACCAATTTGGATTGAATTATGTGTCATGTGTGTGTGAGATATTTTGCATCTATTCTATGTCTGCATTTGGTACCTAGAATTGCCCCGTGTGTGGACAAATCGAAATAGAAGTTTGTTTACTCTTAGAAGGGATATAGGCATTTCTTTGTTAAGCCAGACAAAAATATATACTCACCTAAATATAATTAACCATAGTCAACCCCTTTGAGCCTATAAGCTTGTTTCTTTGATAACCATATTATGAACCATAACCAATTGTTTGAATAGCCTGTTTGTTTGAACCTGGTACTTCCCATGAGCACTTGAATTGTTAGCAGATATGCAAAATTCAAAGTGTGGGGTGGTGGTTTGGTCTGTAAGGAAAATCAAGGAAATATAATGAAAAATGCAAAAGTGAACGCCACTTGAAAAAAAAACAAAAGAAAGAAAGAGGACAATAAATACATGTAATCCTTGATAATTAGTGGCATGAGGTAATTATGAAGTAAAGCAGGGTGAATGTTCTGGCCAAGCATGAAAATGGGTTGAATGTTAATGTAATTGTATTAAAAGTGGTTAGAGAGGTTAGTCACTATACCCAAAATGTATCGTACCCGTCCCTTAGCCAACATTACAACCAAATAAGGACCTATTGATCTTAGACTGAATGAACTCAATTAGTGGAGTATTACACTACAGGCAAGCCTATGGCGTATCTGTGTGACATATGAATGTTCTTTTTGAGAGTGAGTGAATTCTTTCGATTAAAAGTTCTTGTTGCTCTGACTATTATCTTTTATGTAACTACTCTAAAATGTGAAAAGTGAGGGCATATGATTTATGTAAAAGAGGTAAGTCTTGACCTCCTTGTAGAGATTTCGAGGAAGTAAGAGTATAGCATGGCATGCGAGAGTCATTTCTTGAGGCATAGATGCTACACTGCTAGGTGTAGTTCTTGTAAAACGTTTGTGGTGTGATACCGTAGGGGAATGTTTGATGCAAAAAAACCTTGTTGGATATAGTGGATTGCTCGAGGTCTACCAATGATTTAAGTGTGGGGTGTTGATAATAAGTTGAATTCACATAGTTTAGCATATACTTATACTCTAACTCAATGAGTGAGGCTTCACGGTTTTAAGTGAGTTAAATGATGATAAATTGGCTCTAATGGTGAGTTTTGTGTTTCACAGGAGTACAATGAGATATTGAGGACTTATGACAGTGATCCGGGCAAATTTGAAGAATAACATGCCATGGGGTAACTCCGAGGTGATTTGAAGGCTGGAGATTTGTCAAGGCAGTAGGAAACCCCATTTACGCAGGCATTAGCGCGAGACTAGCGCGCCCGTGCTAGTCCAGTGATCTTCCAGGCAGTGCTAAGCCCCATTAGCACGGGCTGTAGCGCGAGACTAGCGCGCCCGCACTAGTCCAGACATGAAAAATACGTCGAGAAGGGTACTTTTGGAAGTTTGGGGCCAATCCACTTAACCTATAAAATGTTCAATTCTCCCAAAGGAACGCATTATCAAGGTTTAGAGTTTAGAATAAGAAAAAGCAAGGGCAAGAGGAAAGGAGGGCAATTGGGCATCAATCCATATCTCCTTCTCTTCTGATTTTTATAATCGTTCATGAATTCTTTTGTAGTTTTCATTATTTTTATGACTAGGTAACTTTTCTAATCTAAGGTTTTGGTGGAACCCGTTGGGGAATGACGTTATTGTAATATTAATATAGTTTTGATTGGTTGTTAATCTCTATTTATTCAACTACGTTCTTGTTGTAGTTAATAAAAAGGATCCTCGATTAGTTGTGCCTATTTATTATGTATCTACTTGAGAGAGAGTGCATATTTAGGTAGTTGTTTGAACAACCTAACTCCTTGAGTATAGGCGAGAGTTATAACTGAGGGTTTAGAGGTTGGATTAGAGATAACGATACCTCGGGTGCAATATAAAGTGAACTTTAATACAATCTAGCTAGCGTAACTTGAGAGAGTGCGTCTACTAAATTATCATAATTACTTGAGAGAGATTTATGGTAGCTGGAGTGTTCATGATTGATCGAGAAAACTAAATCAAAACAATAGGAAGTATCCAAGAAGGAAGTTCACCAACAGGGGAAACCATAACCTTAGACCTTTATCGCATCTGCTTTTACACCTCAATATTAGTTGTCTTTTAGTTTATTTAATTTCATTCAGTTGTAGTAGTAAAAATACCAAAAATTGATATTCAAAACCTTTGGGAAATTGATTATTGAGAATCGAGTAGTCTAAAAACAATAATTGATAGGTTAATTCCCTTTGGGATTCGACACTGGGATAAATACTCAGAATATATTTGCAACGCCTCTTTTTATAAGACATAGTTGAGCGTCATCACAAATGAAAAACCATAATTGAGTTTATAAATATTGTTAAAATAGGTAACTCAAAACAACTAAAATAGTCTCACCGAATAAGAACATATCCTAAACATGAATCACAGCTCATTTACTCTAACAAGAAAGAATGACACGGATAAAACAAAACTATATAGCATCACAATCTAAAAAAATCAACCCGAATCATGATTTTTATGGTGCATGCCCACACGCCCGTCACCTAGCATGTGCGTCGCCCAACTTAACAAAAATAACATATTTCTAAGGATAACTACCTTGAATTCCAAGTTTAGAAATATTAATGTATACGGATAGAACCGGGCTCACCCGATTCTCTTGATTAATCGAGACCAGGATGGTGGGCTGAGGACCAACCCCGTGTTATATCAGACCGAGACATAAAGGTGTGATACCGAGCTCGAAATTCGAAGTAATAATCGAGATCAAGACCAGTAATGATCGAGATCAAACAGGATAGACCTCGAGAAAGACCGAAGATAGCATACTAATAGAAAGCTGAGATATCCGTGATCGGTCGAGGATCGTGGCAAAAATCTCGGGACGGATCAAATCAAGAACGATTATTTAGCTAACAGATCCAATTTTCACACAACAAAGAAATACAACACTCTTTTCTCTCTTAAAACTTTCTTTCTCTCTAGTTCAATTCATATTTCTTCTTCTTAGCCGGTTCGATGGCGATCTAGCTCGAGGGCCAAATTGCATTTTTATACCGGTTTGCTTTATTTTTCAGTCAATTATTAACATTAATTATCGTATTCATCAATTTGTGCTAGGTGAAATCACTTATAAGTTTAATTGTTATCCAATTTTAACGGTAAACAATTACTTAACTCAAAGCACACAACTCAATACTCCAACAAGCCTTTGCCACGCAAATCGACCTCTGAGCAGCTCGAATCAAGCCAAAGAAACTTAATTCCATTAATAATACCTATAGGAAATAATTTCGAAAGATAAAGCTAAGGTCTTTAATCAAAATCATAAATTCAACCAGGGGCCCGCACCCCGAAACCTGATAAAATTCACAGAATTCGATCACCCATTCGATTGCGAGTCCAACCATACTAAATTTATCCAATTACCTCCAGAAATCGACCCCCAAATCATCTAATCTTACTCTCCTAATACCTTAGTCTAAAATTCCAATTTTCACCTCAAACACACGCACAATAGGTGTAATAATCAATGAGTATCACTATGTATCAATAAAAATGATGAATCTTCACTTACCTCTTCAATTGTAGCCAAACCTTATCAAAAAATCGCCCCTAGCCGATTCACAAGTCCAAAATGAGAGAAAAATATGGAACCCTTTGATTATAAGTACTTTCCAGCAAAATCGCGCCTGCGGGCCAAAAGGTCGCACCTGCGACGCTGCTTATGCAGTCAAATTTCCTCATCTACGGAATTCACTTACACACCTGACCAAGCGCATTTGTGGCACAAAATTACACACTTGCAGGACCGCTTCTGCAGTCCTTCCTTCGCTCCTACGCGTCTGCACCTGCGAAGAACTTCCGCTTCTTCAACTATAGCCTATCCTGCCCATATCGGCTTCTGCGACGACATTCCTCGCACCCGCGGGCTCGTAGATGCGGATCACTCCTTGCATTTACAGCCTCTACCAAGCCCAGCTAACCTCTGCTTCTACGATAAGCCTGTCGCTTCTGCGACTTTGGACCTGCAGTGCTATCACACCAAAAGCCATAAGCTCCAACAATTCCTTAAGCCCAAATGTAATACGATTTCAATCTGAATCACACCCGAGGTCCTCGAGACCTCATCCAAACATACCCACACTTCCTAAAACATGATACAAACTTAGTCGAAGACTAAAATTACATGAAACAACATCAACATAACGAATTGCACCCCAATTCAAAGCCTAATGAAACTATTGAACTTCCAACTTCTAAAACCAATGTCGAACTATATCAAATCAACTATGAATGACCTCAAATTTTTCACACTAGTCCCAAATGACACAAGGAACCTTTTCTAACTTCCGGAAATAAAATTCAAACTCGATATCAACAAAGTCAACTCTTGGTCAAACCTCTCAACCTTCCAAACGTTCAACTTTCTAACTTTCGCCAATTCAAGACAAAATGACATGCGGCCCTCCAAATAGATATCCGGACATGCGCCAAAGGGAACCATCAAAACTCTATTCTGAAGTTGTCTATACAAAAGTCAAACTCCGGTAAACTCTTTTAACTTAGGCTTTCAACCTTCGGACTAAGTGTCCCAATTCACTACAAAACTTTCCTGAAACTAATCCAGCCACCCATCAAGTCATATAACCACAAATGAACACAAAAGAAGCAATAAAATAGGGAACGAGACTACAATACACAAAATGACGGTTAGGTCGTTACAAAGGCGAAGAGTAATCTAGAGTCTATCCTGAGCATGAGTACCTATGGCGCATGTATATACATTCGTCACTACATATATACATCACCCCCGCATGTAGAAGACAATATTAATTATGAGGAAATATTCACTCAACCAAGGTTAGGCAAAATGCTTACCTCAATAAGCCCAAGTCAAACCTCTAAATTAGCCGTTCCTTTTAAAATCACCTCCATCCAGCTCAAATCTAGCAAAAAATAACTCAATAACATCAATCAACTCTATAGGAATCAATTGTAAACAATAAAGTTGTACTGACCCGACTTGTCATTTTGTGTAATTTGCACCCTGTCCCCTTTTTATGCTTCACACGTGGATATTTATGGTTTTATAACTTGCGGGGTTTGTTAGTTTTGTTCCGGGAAGGCTTTGGGTTAATTTTGACCCTTTGGTTCTTCGCTTAGAAGCTAAGTTATAAATGTTGATCAAAGTTTGACTTTTATGAAACCGATCCTGGAACTGTATTTTTATGGCCCCGATAGGTTTGAATCATTACTTTGGACTTCGGTGTATGTCCGAAATCTAATGCTGAGTTCCCTAGGTTGATTTGAAATGCTTTGTCGAAAGTTGGCAATGTGAGGTTTAGAATATTTCCAAAGTTTGACCATAGGTTGATTTTTGGCTATCATGTTTGGAATTTGGTTTTGGGACTTGAAATAGGTATATTATGCTATTTGTAACTTGTCTGCAAAATTTTGTCTCATTTAGAGTTGATTTGATAGGATTCGGACGCTTAGTTGCAATTCTAGAAGTTCTTGAAAACTTCTTTGAAATTCATGTGTTTTGATGTCCGATTCATAGTTATAAATTTTATTTTTGTGTTCTGATTGTGCGACTGAGTTTGAATTATGTTTTAGACTTGTGTGAATGTTTGGTTTGGAGCCCCGAGGGCTCGATGAGATATAGACGTGTTTCAGATAGGTTTTGACTAAAAGCATGTTGCTAGTGTGCTGGTGTCTCAGATGTCACAATTGCAAGCACCAGCTTCGCTATTGCGAATTGAAAAGGTGAGGGTCACGTATTGCAATTGCGATGCCTCACTCGAAATTACGAACATAGGAATATTTGGGCAGAATGACAATTGCGATATGATTTGTCACATTTGTGATAGGAACAGGGTTCGCAATTGCGAACCCATTGTCACATTTGCAAATTTCCCCTTAGGATTTTAGTTACCGCATTTGTGAGATTTTCATCGCAATTGCGAGGGTTCGCAATTTTGAACCTAGTGTCGCAATTATGACATCTGCAGTTGAACAAATGGGATGGGAGTCGCGATTTCATATCATTTTCTCTCATTTAAGAACCCTAAACTCGGTAGGAAGCACCTTGGAGAGGGTATTTTCATATACAATCATTGGGTAAGTGATTTTTATCAATTTCCAACTATATTTCATGATTATATATTAGATTTAACATCAAATTTATGAGAATCAAAGAGGAAATTAGGTATTTTTATCAAAGTTTAGAAAAATGAAGATTTGGGTTTGGAGAGTCAATTTGGACGCAGATTTGAAAACAAAACACATGTATGCACTCGTGGGGTTATGGGTAGTCAGAATCTACCATTAGACCCAGGTTTTTATCGGGCAGGCTTAGTTGACTTTTGTTGACTTGTTGGGACATGTATAAAGATCAAAGCTTTATCTATTGTAATTGGTTTTCCTTGCATTTCACTACAAGGGAGGTGATTATTAGCGATGAAAAATCCAGTAATTAAAAGCCCAAATATGGTCGTTATAGGTCACTAACGACCGAGCAAAAATTGGTCGTCACCGGTTACTAAATGCGCCATCGTTAAAAGTTAACGACCAGATTGTAGTTCGGTCATTAAAGATTCTTTAGCGACGACATATTTTATGATCGTTATACTTACTCTTTTGTGACCGAATAACCACAAATTCGATTACTATAATTACTTTTAGCGACCAGAGTTCTCTTTCGTAACTTTTAATGATAATATTTTTAACGACTAATTTTTTCGCTATACCTGTTTAACAATTTGACAATCCAATCATTAAATAGTTGTAAAAGACCATATTTTCCGCTTATATGAAATTTTAATAAATGCATTAGATAATTCATAAATTTTTTCATGTGTTTGCGGAATAATATTCATTGTTCGATATACTTATACATACACATCAGAAAAAATAATAAATAACCACATGTATTCACATAAAATTAATATGTCAATTAGAAAGAATTATAAAACAACACATTACTAGAATATATACATCTAAATTGTATGTACAATGACAACATATGTACAATTATAACATATGTACAATGACAACATCCCCTACACAACCGCCAAGAAAGCTATAAGATCTAATATGCATCAACTTGCTTTGTACTTTCTTCAATGACTTCTTCATACTTCAAAGTTTTTACCTATTAAAAGAACAAGCTCATGTCAGTTTAGTAAGAACTTCTCTAACTATTTAGTTTAAAAAAATATAAAAAAAAATTTAATCACCGTGTTAATTGAATAATTAGAGTAAATAAATCAAACATGGCGATTATAAATCTAAAGCATAAGACACAAATTTTTCTGGAATTCAAATAACCTTTATTAAAAAGTTCCAAACATGATGAAAGAAAAAGCTAAAATACTAACTGTATAAGCATAGGGCATAACTGTGCAAAAAGTGAATGAGCAGGACAAGAACAGACAGTTTGGCCAATAACGAAGAAATAGAAGACCAAAAACTAGAAGACCAAGAACTGTTGTGCAAGAAGGAGATCAAAAGAAGTGAATGTTGAACAAGGTGATATTTCAACTACAAGTGAATTAAACCAACAACATCAACCAGTGAAGCAAAGTCAAGAACATGATAGGGAAAACTATCACTAAAGATCCAACAAACCAAAAACAGACACAGAGAGGACAACAGGGGAAAGGGAAAAATGAAGTCAAGCCACAACATTTCTAACAGAGGGAAGGATGTGCTCACTGAACCAACTAGGAGCGTATGGTTTTGAGGCTTTATAAATTACGGAACATGTAATTGAGAATACAAAACCACCAAATCATGGTGGAGGATCCTCTTAATAGACTTGGGTGATTTAGAACATAAGTGGCATCAATAAAAGATATAAAAAGGGATAAAAACAACAGCAATTAAGAGACAAATTTCTAAAAACAAATCAGCACACATAATTACAACAATACAACAACAATAGCAACCCAATAAAATTCCACAAATGGGGTTTGGGGAGGGTAGAATGTATGTAGACCTTACTCCTATCCCGGAGAGATAGAGAGTTTGTTTCCGAGAAACCCTCGGCTCAAGAAGACAAAAATAGACAATAAAATCTATGACAACAACAAAAATCAGTAAGATAATATAAGCATCGTAGGAAACAGAAAATGGATGGAATTCACTATATTCTAGTGTAAAACATTTTTCATGTTATTAGTGTAGTTTAAGCTGTGATAGCAAGTACAACCATTTTTAGCGGATCACCATTAGTAATTATCATACAATCTTGTTGTAATTATCTTACAAGTGATCTGATTGTGTAAATTCTTTTATACCGCTGGTACATTTTAAGCTCCTTCCTTTATTCTCTTGTCACTTCTCCCAAAATCTTGAAAGAGCTCTTCTGTTACTATCGACTGCATATCTTCATCAAATTACATTTCTGTCTTTATTGTTAACTGATGTGAGACTAAATTGCATAGTTTAATATGTGATATACCTTACATTTTATGAGCATTAATGATAAAATACACTTGTTATGTGCTTAATGGAGTTTATTTCATGTGTAGGTGAATTGGAAATGGAAACGGAGCTAAAGGGATGCAAATACGTCAAAAATACGCAAAAGGAGACGCCCGGGCGTTTGCCCCATGAAGCCTGGCCCCCCTGGCGTTAGGGGGGCGTTTACCCCATAAAGCCTGCCCCCCCCCCTGGCGTTAGGGGGGTGTTAGGGCCATAACGCCAGGCCCCCCCAGGCGTTAGGGGGGTGTTAGAGCCCAAACGCCCGGGGTCTCCAGCGTCGCTCAAGTCCGAGTTTGACGAGTTTAAGTGTTTCCCAAGTGAAATAGAAGTCTCCTACACGGTTAGCGTTCGCCCTAAACCTATAAATAGACTCCTAAAACACAATCAAAAGGGGGATTCACAGAGCTTCACAGAAATTCGAGATTAGAGTGGATCCAAGGCAAAACATCAATTTGTACATATTTTCTTCTTTACTTTGTCGTTTAATTATGCAAGTTGTTTTAGATTTTATTCATATGAATTTGTTTAGCTAATTTCGTGTGGAACCCGTTGGGGAATAAACTTATTGGGATATTAATGTAGTTTTGATTGGTTGATTATACTCTATTTGTTCAACTACGTTCTTGTTGTAGTTGATTGTAGGGCCCTCAATTAGCTGTGCCTATTTATTATGTATCTACTTGAGAGAGAGTGCATATTTAGGTAATTGTTTGAACAACACCACTCCCAGAGTATAGACGAAAGTCATAACCGAGGGTTTAGAGGTTGGATTAGAGATAACGATACTTCGGGTGCAATCTAAGTGAACTGTAATGCAATCTAGCTAGCGTAACTTGAGAGAGTGCGTCTAGTAAATTATCATAATTACTTGAGAGAGATTTATGGTATATAGAGTGTTCATGATTGATAGAGATAACTAATCAAGCTATACGACGTATCCGAGAAGTAAGTTCACCAGCGGGGGAAACCATAACCTTAGATTTTTATTACGATTATTTATACCTTAACATAGTTAATCTTTACTTTTAATATTTAGTATTAGTAATTTAAATAATATCAGGTGACAGCTGAGTAGTATTTTAACAGCGTGCTTGATACGTCAATTCCCTGTGGGATCGACTCTGGGCATAATACCCCAGAATTATATTTGCAACGCCCGCTTAGTCTTCTACAAGACATAGTTGAGCGTGATCATTAACTTTTAAATAGAGATAACCCATGAAACCGAAAAAGATATACTAACAAAATAAGAGGCTGAGTTTCTCACTTTCGTTCATTGATGCAAATCTGTTCACCATCAAGTTAATTTCGGTGAGGACCTACTCTTGTTTTCATATTTTTTACTAATATTTATCATCTTCTTATTCATAAGAATTCGTATAGTATTATTACATTAACGACATTCATATCATCACACGAGCTACATAGACTAATAATCACTATTGCGAGTGAACTTTACAAATGATAAGAGCTAAAATACTATAAAAAGTTTTTCAACTTTAAAATTAACTGATGGTGACTGAACAAAAAAAGGTAATGTAACGTAATAAGAAGCGATTGGTATGACCGTTGTAAAAGGGTGTTACATTGTCATAATATAAGAATCAAACAAAGTGAGGATCTAATGATCAAAGCTGATGGACGGTTGATATCCATATAGATAGTAATTAATATCTTAATAATTGAAGTAAGACAAAACACGGAAATCTCTGTTCTCCTATTTTATGAAATTATGCACTAGTTCAAACCAAGTAATATAGAAGTCAAACATTACTTCACCTACATGGACTAGTTCAAACCAAGTAATACAGAAATCAAACATAACTTCACCTATTTAACATGTGAAAGTCATGATATCAATTATAGTTAAATATATGTATTTAGAAATAAACCTGCAAATTGCTGGCGACATTTTCTTTAGTTAATCCAGGGACTTTCCTTTAATCAAGAATCTTTTTTGGTATCAGCACACATAATTACATTGAGATAAAAATATCAAACAAGCTAATATCATGAAATTTATGTCATCTTTTTTCCTACTACTATTTTGTTTGTATCTTGAATGACACTATCTAATGCTGCTCAATATCAATAAAGAGTTGAAAAGAAAAATGAAAAAGGTCGCAAGTCCATATGGTAGAAACACTACCATTTCTTTTTGCACCTACAAACGCTTTCTACTACTTTTTGTATATTACTAAAAAACTACGTGCTAAAGCATATATGAAAGTTACACTTGGAAGAACAAAATAGATATCTCTGTAGAAATGTGATGACTCGACTGGTAGTTCTGAGAGTTTAGTACTGTTTTTTCTATTTCTGCTTCGTTCTTGTTTGATTCAGCTCTTTTATGTTGTATTGGGTTGATTGGTTCGGGTTCGAATTGGTTATGGTGAGAAATGAGACACTTAGTCTCTTTGATTGGTGATTTAGTTGGAAAAGTCAATCGGAAGCTGACTTTTACGTAAATGACCTCGAAATGTGGTTTTTGTGGCTCAGATAGTTTCATTAGGTGATTTGGGACTTAAGAGTATGTTCAGAATGTCATTCGGAGGTCCGGGGTAGAATTGGGCTTGAATTGGCGAAACTGAATTTTTGGCGGTTTCCGGTCGGCAGTGGAAAATTAGCTATCGGGTCGGAATGGAATTCCGGAAGTTGGAGTAGGTCCGCAGTGCCATTTGGGATGTGTTTGCAAATTTTCAGGTCATTAGGACGTGGTTTGGGTGGTTTCGGCATCATTGGCGAATTTTGGAAGTTTAAAAATCCTTAGGCTTGAACTTAGATTTTATTTGGTGTTTTGATGTTATTTGTAGCACTCTGAGGGTTCGACTAAGTTGGTATATTGATATATGACTTGTTGGAACTTTTGGTTGAGGCCCGAGGGGCTCGGGATGGATTTCGGAAGGTTAGAAGTTGGAAAAATTGCAGCAAATGGCTGCTAGTGCAGGCCTTCTAGTGTGGCCGCACTTGCGGACGGGGAGCCGCAGGTGCGAAGGCGCAGGTGGGGAACACCATGTGCAGGTGCGGAGTTTTAGAACCTGGCCTAGGAGCACAGGTGCGGAAGTTTGATTGCACATGCGGGCTCGCAGGTGCGTATTGAGGACTGCAGATGCGGAAGTTTCGTTTAAGTGAGTTTCCGCACCTGCGAGGGATTTTCCGCAGGTGCAGCGCCGAAGGTGCGAGATTTTTGGTCGCATGTGCAACATCACTGGGAAGAACCTATATAAGGTTGCCTTCGCGAATTTCTCTCATTTTCCTCACCATATGTGATGGATTTTGGAGCTTTGAGCTGGGATTTCAAGGGGGAATCAAGTGTATTCAGTGAGGTAAGCTACATGGACTTTGTATCTTGTGTTTGTGGAAATTATCCCATTGTTTAATCATGTTTTAGTGGTGAAATTGGAAGATTAAGTGCTTGCAACTTGAGAGTTTAAATTGAGGAAATTAGGGGCCATTTGCGGTCCGATTTTGATGTATTTGGTATGCATGAACTCGTGAGAGCGTAGGGATTCTAGTTTTGTAATTTTTATCGGAATTCGAGACGTGGGCTCAGGGGTCGGGTTTGGCCAATTTCGGGTTTGTTGATGTAAATTGGTTATTTCGAGTAGGCTTTGCTCCTTACGCATATTTTGATGATATGAATCTGTTTTGAATAGATTCGGGGCGCGTTGAGGCCGAGTCGAGGGGCAAAGGCATCGCGGTGTAATTTTTCATCCGGTTTGAGGTAAGTAACGAACGTAAATCTTGACATGAGGGTATGAAACCCCGGTATTTCATATTGTTTTGATAAATGAGGTGACACATGCTGGGTGACGGGCGTGTGGGTGTGCACCGGTAGGGATTGTGACTTGGTCCGTCCCTAGCAACTATTAAGCCGCGTATTTGATTTGAAATCACATGACACTCTGTGTTTAGAGATTTATACTATATTTTGGACTGTATGCCATGTTTGGGGCCTTATGCCGACCTACTCAGACTCTCAGGGGTATTTTACCACTATTTCTCACACTGTTTTGATAAGGAATATGATCTCAGTCATGATTTATACTTGTTTACTTTCATTCCTGTTTATTACCCTGTTTTTAAATAAATGAAAGATATTTTGGGTTGAGTCCCCGTGATTTGTGGTTAGTTGCATGAGTGGCTTGTGAGGGTGATGACTGAGGGAGGCCGAGAGCCGGATTTGTGTGGATAGTGATGGATCGGGCTGCATGCCGCAACATTATATACATATATACATATATATTGGATCGGGCTGCAAGCCGCAGCGTTATATATATATATATATATATATATATATATATATATATATATATATATATATATATATATATATATATATATATATGGATCGGGTTGCGCGCTGCAACAGTTATTATATGGCACCTATTGAGCGTGAGTATTGAGTGTGGGTGCTGATGGATGAGAGATGAGTCCCGAGTGACTGAGAGGCTTGCCCGAGAGGCTTTATATTGTGAGTCATTGTGCCCGAGGGGCTTATTTGCTATGAAACTATTGTTTTCACTCATCTTTAAATTTTTGCCTCTTAATGATAAATGTTGAACCAACGTTTTATATGAAATTTGGAAAAGGAAAACTGAAGTTTTTAAGAGACTTTCGGGACGTAGATCCCTGACTTGATTTATTATGTTCCAATGATGTTTATTATATGAGTTTTCATGTTCTTAAAAGCTTGTCACTGCACTCATGTCCTTATTTATATTTGTTACTTACTGAGTTCGCGTACTCACGTTACTCCCTGCACCTTGTGTGTAGATTCAGGTACCCAGATCGAGTGAGACTCGGTTGATCTCGGTGGAGCTTGTTGAAGATAGTGAGGTAGTTGCACGGCGTTAGCAGCCCCACCCTTCTCCCTCTCATTTTGTCGTACATTTATATTTTCCTAGACTTGATGTATTAAAAAAATACTGTGTCAAATTTAGTGTTCTAATTAGTGCTCATGACTGTGACTCCGTGTTTTGGGGGATGTTTTGTTCAAATGTTTCATTGATTATCCGCAGATTTTGAAATATTAAAACGTTCATGATTTTTGATAAATTTCGATATTGTTTTAAATGCGAAGTATTTTGTATTATATCGCAAAATTGGCTAGCCTAGTACCATGATAGGACCATCACGGCCAATGTAGATTTGGGGTCGTGACAATTTGGTATCAGAGCCTAGGTTACATATGACTCACTGGTCATGAGCAGGTTCAGTAGAGTCTTACGGATCGGTATGGAGACGTCTGTACTTATCTTCGAGAGGCTGTAGAACCCTTAGGAAAGATTTCACACTTCTTGAATTCTGGTCGTGCGAATCTATTGATCCTGGTAACTAAACTTCTATTGTTTCATTCTCTCACAGATGGTGAGGACACACGCTACCGGTCAGGGCGATCAGCCACCAGTAGGGCCCGTGAGGGGTCGAGGCCGTGGTAGTGGTAGAGGTGCAACCCGCTCTCTTGGGGCGGTACCCATAAACCCGCCTATTATTCCAAATCAGGTCCCAACCACAGAATCCCAGTGGGACCAGCTCAAGCATCAGTTGTGCCTATTGTTATTCCAGGTCTTCAAAATACCTTGGCCCAAATTCTGACTGCATGCACCAGTCTTGCTGAGGCAGTCGCTATTTCTACTTCAGCGGCTACTTATCAGGCCGGGGGAGGCACTCAGACTGCAGCTTCCCGTACATTTGAGCAGGTTATTCAGGGGCTTCAGACCTCGGAGGCAGTCCAAGTTCAGCCGATTGCTCCGGCCCAGGATTTTGTGGTTCCAGTTATGGCTAACGATGAGCAGCGCAGGTTGGAGAGATTTGAGAGGCTTTGACCTCCAACTTTCAGTTGTGCTGAGAGCGAGGATGCCCAGGGGTTCGTAGTCAAGTGTCAGAGGATGCTTCGCACGGCAGGGATATTGGAAACCAGTGGGGTCTCGTTTACTACCTTCCAATTCTCAAGAGTTGTATTCATCTGGTGGGAGGCTTATGAGAGGCGTAGGCCTGTTGGTGCAGCGCCCCTTTCTTGTGGTTCCAGTTATGGCTAACGATGAGCAGCGCAGGTTGGAGAGATTTGAGAGGCTTTGACCTCCAACTTTCAGTTGTGCTGAGGGCGAGGATGCCCAGGGGTTCGTAGTCAAGTGTCAGAGGATGCTTCGCACGGCAGGGATATTGGAAACTAGTGGGGTCTCGTTTACTACCTTCCAATTCTCAAGAGCTGCATTCATCAGGTGGGAGGCTTATGAGAGGCGTAGGCCCGTTGGTGCAGCGCCCCTTTTTTGGAAGCAGTTTTCTACTCTCTTCTTAGAGAAGTATGTTCCACAGTCCTGCAAGGAGGAGCTGCGCAGGCAATTTGAGCAGCTGCGACAGGGAGATATGACAGTGTCACAGTACGAGAAGAGGTTTCATGAGCTTGCCCGTCATGCTATCTGGTTAGTCCCTATAGAGAGAGATAGGATTAGGAGATTTGTGGATGGCCTCTCGTATCAGCTTCGCATTCTTATGACCAGAGAGAGGGTGCGGGTGCTACTTTTGAGAAGGTAGTTGATATTACCTGAGAGATTGAGTCGGTGCGCCACCAAGAGCGAGACGAGAGGGAGGCCAAGGGGCCTCGAGGATATGGTAGTAATGGTGGTGTTCCTTCGAGGGGTCAGTTCCAGCACGGCAGGGGCCGTCCATTCGGGCAGGCTTAGTCAGGCCGCTCAGGTTATCGTGGGGGATCCGCTGGTCGTGGTCCTCACTAGGGCCACCGATCATTTAGTGCTCTTCCAGCCCAGAGTTCATCTCGAGCACCGTCGGTTCAGGACTAAGATATTCCTGATTCTTTTCGAGGTTATTCCAGTGCTAGGGGTTCCATTCAGTACCCGTCTCCATCACTTGGGAGTTGCTACGAGTGTGGGGAGTTTGGGCATATGAGGCGGCACTGTCCTAGTTTTCTTCGGGGTCTATCTCAACAGAGCAGTCAACCCTACACATCGGCTCCAGTCACTTTACCACCCGCCCAAGCTGCGAGGGGTAGGGGTCAGGCAGCTAGTGGCCGCCTTAGAGGGGAAGGTCGATTCGGTGGAGGTCAGGCCCGTTTCTATGCACTCCCATCCAGGCCAGATGATATGGCCCCGATGCAGTGATTACAGGTATTGTTTCAGTTTGTCACCGAGACGCTTCAGTCTTATTTGATCCTGGTTCAACGTATTCCTATCTTTCATCATATTTTTCCCACTTCCTAGATATGCCCCACGAGTCTTTAGTCCATTTGTTCATATATCAACTCCGGTGGGCGATACTATTGTTGTGGACCGAGTGTATCAGTCATGTGTTATATCTATTAGGGGTCTGGAGACCCGGGTGGATCTTCTATTGCTTAGCATGGTTGACTTTGATGTGATATTGGGGATGGATTGTCTATCTCCGTGTCATACTGTTCTATATTGACACGCTAAGGCCGTGACCTTAGCGATGCCGGGTTGTCCGAGAGTCGAATGAAGAGGTTCTATTGATTATGTGCCTGGTAGGGTGATTTCATACATGAAGGCTCACCGTATGGTAGAGAAAGGGTGTCTAACTTATTTGGCTTTTGTGAGGGATGTCAATGCTGAGACTCCCACTGTTGATTCTGTTCCTATAGTCTGTGAGTATCCAGATATGTTTCTTGCTGATCTGCCGAGCATGCCGCCAGACAAGGATATTGATTTTGGCATTGAGTTGGTGCTAGGCACTCAGCCTATTTCTATTCCACCATATCGGATTGCACCAGCGGAGTTGAAGGAATTGAAAGAGCAGTTTCAAAAACTCCTAGAAAAGGGGTTCATCCGGCCTAGTGTGTCACATTGGGGTGTACCGGTGTTGTTTCTGAAGAAGAAGGATGGCTACATGAGAATGTGTATTGACTATAGGCAGCTAAAAAAGGTTACAATCAAGAATACTCTGCCTCACATTGATGTTTTTTTGACCAGCTTTAGGGAACTAGGGTGTTCTCTAAGATTAACTTGAGATTCAGGTATCATCAGCTGAAGATTCGGGATTCAGATGTTTCCAAGACAACTTTCATGTCCCGTTATGGCCACTATGAGTTTTTTGTGATATCTTTTGGACTGACCAATGACCCAGCAGCGTTCATGCATCTGATTAACAGCATATTCCAACAATATTTGGATTCCTTTTTTATTATGTTCATTGACGACATCCTGGTGTATTCTCGTATCCAGGAGGAGCATGCCCAACATTTGAGGGTTGTATTGCAAAGATTGAAAGAGGAGAAGATTTATGCAAAGTTCTCCAAGTGTGAGTTTTGGCTTGGATCAGTAGCTTTCTTGGGGTAGGTTGTGTCCAGCGAGGGTATTCAGGTTGATCCGAAGAAGATAGAGGTGGTGCAGAGTTGGCCCAGACCGTCCTCAACTACAGAGATTAGGAGCTTCCTTGGTTTGGCGAGGTATTTCCGTCGCTTTGTGGAAGGGTATTCTTCTATTGCTTCACCCTTGACAAAATTGACTCAAAAGGGTGCTTTGTTCAGGTGGTCAGACGAGTGTGAGGAGAGATTCCAGAAGCTAAAGACGGCTTTGACGTTAGCTCCAGTATTAGTATTGCCATCAGCTTCAGGTTCTTATATCGTGTATCGTGATGCCTCGAGGATAGGCATCGGTTTTGTTTTGATGCAGAAGGGTAGGATGATTGCCTACGCCTCGAGCCAGTTGAAGAGTCATGAGAGGAATTACTCGGTACATGATCTCTGGCTAGAAACCATTGTTCACGCCTTGAAGATTTGGCATCATTATTTATATGGGGTTCATTGTGAGGTCTTTACTGATCACCGTAGCCTGCAACACTTGTTTAAACAGAAGGATCTGAATTTGCGTCAGAGGAGATGGTTGAGCTTCTCCAGGACTATGATATCACTATTCTATACCATCCGGGGAAGGCCAATGTAATGGCCGATGCCTTGAGTCTCAGAGCAGAGAGTTTGGGGAGTCTAGTATATCTCCTAGCAGCTGAGAGACCATTAGCGCTTGATGTTCACGCCTTAGCAGGCTAGTTGGTGAGATTGGATCTATCGGAGCCCCACCAGATATTGGCTTGTGTAGCCTCCAGGTCTTCTCTTTATGACCGTATCAGAGAGCGCCAATATTATGACCCACACTTGCTCGTTCTTCAGGATAGGGTCCGGCGAGGGATGTCAGGGATGTGGTTATTGGCGATGATGGTGTTATGAGGAAGCAGGGTCGGGTATGTGTGCCTAATGTAGATGGGCTTCAGGAGTTGATTCTTGAGGAGGCCCACAGCTCGCGGTATTCCATCCATCCGGGTGCCAAGAAGATGTATCACGATTTGAGGCAGCATTATTGGTGGAGGCGAATGAAAAAGGATTTTGTTGGATTTGTAGCTCGGTGTCTCAACTGCCAGCATGTCAAGTACGAGCACTAGAGACCAGGTGGATTGCATTAGAGTTTGGTTATTCTTGAGTGGAAGTGGGAGCGGATGACCATGGACTTTATAGTTGGACTCCCACGAAGTTCGAGGAGGTTTGATGATATATGGGTCATTGTGAATTGGCTGACTAAGTCCACTCACTTCATTCCAATTGGTACTACCTATTATTCGGAGCAGTTAGCCGAGATTTACATCAGGGAGGCATGGTGTTCCAGTTTCTATAATTTCTGACAGAGGTACTCAGTTCACATCGCAGTTCTGGAGGTCCGTGCAGAGAGAGTTGGGTACTCAGGTTGAGTTTAGCACGACTTTTCACCCTCAGACGGACGGGTAGTTCGAGTTCGAGCGCACTATTCAGATTCTGGAGGACATGTTGTGCGCTTGTGTTATTGACTTTGGGGGTTCATGGGACCAGTTTCTGTCTCTCTCGGAGTTTGCATATAATAATAGTTATCAGTCGAGCATTCTCCATATGAGGCTTTGTATGGGAGGAGGTGTGGATCTCCGGTAGTTGGGTTTGAGTCGGGTGAGGCCAAACTCTTGGGTACGGATTTGATATAGGATGTTTTGGATAAGGTGAAGTTGATTCAGGGGCGGCTTCGCACGCCGCAGTTGACGCCGAAGAGTTATGCGGACCGGAAGGTCTGAGATGTGTTCATGGCTGGGAAGAAGGTCCTATTGAAGGTATCACCCATGAAGTGTCATGACCCGAATTTTCCACTGTCGGGACCATGATGGCGCCTAACATTAAACCTGCTAGGCAAGACAAAGTTACAGATTATTCTATATTGTTTCTTTATTTTTAGCAATTAGTCAGTGAAATACAAAATCAGCGGAAATAAAAGTGCGGAAGAAATAGAATCTAACAACTTAATTAAATACTATTACAAAATCCATAATAACAACTCCCAGAATTTGGTGTCACAATTTCACGGACTGTCTATGAATACTACAAATAGAGGTCTGAGCAAACAAAATACTACTGTCTCAGAAATATGTAAGACATGAAAGAAATAGGATAGAAGGTGACGCCAAGGCCTGCGGATGCCTGCGGAACTACCTCGGGGTCTCCACTGAAAGGAAGGCAGCAACCTCGATCTATGGTCTGAAGGGTCCAGTACCGGGATCTGCCCAAAAAGTGCAGAGTGCAGCATCAGTACAACCGACCCCATGTACTGAGTAAGTGTTGATCCTAACCTCGGCGAAGTAGTGACGAGGCTAGGACACGACAATCCAATAAACATGTGCATGTTAATCATATACAGAGACAATAATAACAACAAGAAATAAGCAAATAAATACAAAGAAAAGGGGAACATGCTGAGAGGAGGAAATATCAAGTAACGGAAATAACGAAGTAAAGCAACAAATTAGATATCAATTTAAACAACAGAAGTAACAACACAAAAACAAGTGCACGACATCACCCTTCGTGCTTTTACTCTCATCCTCACCAAATAATAAATAGAATGCACGGCATCACCCTTTGTGCTTTTACTCTGATCCTCACAATAAATCAATAGAAACGACACATCATCACCCTTCATCCTTTTAATTTCATAATATGGCACGGCATCACCCTTCGTGCTTTTACTCTCATCCTCACCAAATAATAAATAGAATGCACGGCATCACCCTTCGTGCTTTTACACTCTCTCACAATATCATACACGGAATCACCCTTCATTCTTTAACACTCTTTCTCACCCAAACAAATCAATAACATCAATCTGGCAAGGAAATCAATAACATAAACAATAATAAAAATCATAACGTCCGGACAAGGGAAAACAACAGTAGAATCAATATCATCCTACCAAGGGAAACATCTATAACCAACCTCACTTAGTTGTTTAACTTCAAGTAGAAATTCTCAACTTGAACCAATACTAAACAATAGGAAATACCAATGAAATGCTATTATCATGGATAATTATCAAATTTAATCTAAGTAGTGCTTAATGAAAAATCACATAAATCACAATATTCGACTAAGGGGCATGCTTGACACCAACGTATAGATACTCGTCACCACACCTATATGTTCAACATAACACTAACACGTACCAAATAAGACACACTACCTATTCCCTCAAGCTAAGGTTATGTCAAACACTTACCTCGAATTCCACGGCCAAACTCAAGCCTCAATTACCCCTTTTCCTTTAGAATTCGCCTCTGATTCACTTGTATTTGAGTCGATTCTCTTGACAATCTTCTAACATACGTTAATTGCAGCAAAAAATTGGAACAAGTCCTATGAAAATCTCAACGAAATCATGTTGTGTATGCAAAGAAAATCATGGCTGAAGCATTTCCACAAGAGCTTTGCAACAACGTTGCTATGTTCTTAAGCTTAGAAAGTGATTTGGAAAACGTTTCTTATGTGCTTGGTGGAGGCTCTCTTGTGATTTGGATTGTAATGTTTCTCTACTCTCTTGTGATTTGGATGGTAATGTTTCTAAGAGACGGGAAAGAGAATGGAACTATATGATTTTATAATCACCCTTTGAAGCTTTCATCCGTTTGCTAGCAAAATATAAGATGAAGGTCTTTTTAAAATCATAGTTTGTGGCCCACACCTATTGGGATGACTAAGACACTAAGTTTACTAGTTTTTTCCACCTATTTCATGCATTTAAGAGTCACCATATTGAGCTTGAATTGCTGTCACGTTTGGGAGCCTTAAGCTTACATAGTGACTCATCACTAACTTTACACATGTTAACCATGCACTTTAAGTAACTTTGCACATGTTATCCATGCACTTTAAGTAGCTTTACACACGTTAGCCATGATCTTTAAGTAAATTTACACATGTTAGCCATGGACTTTAACCAGCTTTACACATGTTCGCCATGCACTTTAAGTGCTATGTCACTTAGTCCACCCTTGGCAAATTAATTCCATATGGAAGCCCATTAAAGTTCCTCTTTACATGTGTCATCCCTTGGCCAATCTTTCATTAGATGGAGACACCACATATCTTTGCATGTATAGATATATGACACTTACTACCAATTGTCCACATCCCATGGCTTATGACCAGATGCTACTTTAGTCAATAGTACTAATAAATTTCTAGTCTATCCTACAATCTTCCATTTAAATAACTACACATATAACTAATTCTAGCACTCAACTCACTTAAATACTAATATACTTCACAAATCTTACTATTTTAAAAGCAACTTACCATTTTCCTTAATTTTTCCTATAACAGCTTTTCGGATATACGCCCGGACTGCATACGCAAAATGAGGTGACAAAAAAAAAGGAAGTTTTCAAGGCCTCGGAACACAACATTCTAAAGGAGGTTTTCAAGGCCTCGAAAAAAAGGAGGTTTCATTTCTAAACCCGGGGACCCTGGCTTTCCAGATTTTACCATGACGATCGGTCTCATGGAACCCAACATTTTGACTTTATTTTGCCTTTGCAAGCCTTTTACTTTCTTTTCTTTTGGATTTTCGGAGCATTGGGGAGAATATTGGCTCCTCCAATTCTGCTGCAACGGTTAGTCGCGTGTGACTTAACCTTTCCAGCTTCATTTGCCTTCATAAGCACTTCAATTTGATATTCTCCTTTCCAAAGGGTTTTGAGCTTGAAGCATTAGTCGCTAAGGCCAGTCGAGATTGACTCGATGCCCTTGACGAGGCTGTGTGCCTTTTTGCATACTAGCCCGTATCAAATGAGAACCCTGTAAATCAGTCTTTCCATCCTTTCTTTGCCTTAATTGCAGAATAGAGTTAGACCGAAAGGGATTCAAAAAAAGTAAATAATAGAATGGATAATGAATTTAAACAGGAGGTATCCCTTTCAGGGAAAGGAAGGAAGGACTTATCTGGAGCACATGCGGACTTCAATGAACATGACATTCCTTTTGGACTGGATGCCTGATCCGTGTAAACTGTCCGACTCTCAAAAATTCATCACAACTATCACCCCGAGATTGAGAAATCTGGCCCCGGACTATGTCCATGTTAGTGATGCATTATCCTTTTTCGATCAGTGGCGCCCTTTGCGGGTTTTCACCAACCGACCTCTCTCATTTCTCTTCTCAACATCGCCTTGTAGTGGTCTTTGCGAGTTTTCACTAACAATACTCTCTTATTTTGATTTCCTTGCTCCCCATCGCCTCACGGTTCCCGTGTGGGTTTTCACCGATGAGACTCTCTCATTTTAATTTCTTTTCTTATCGTCGCCTTATGGTGCCCGTGTGGGTTTTCACCGATAAGACTCTGTCATTTTATTTCTCTCATTATCTTGTATCGGATCCAAAGGCTGTATCCTCCAATTTTAGACATCTTTGTCGATTGATCCGAAGGACTTGAACATGGTTTTGGTGAAAATAATTTGTATTGAATTACAACTTTGGAACCTCTCAAGCGAAATCATCTCCAAACACATTACAACTTTGGTTTTTGTTTTGATTTTTCATTTTTTCTTTTGGTTTCCATTTCATCAATTTTTTTTCAAAAAAATAACACTTTCAGGTTCCAAAGAGGTTAATCAAAGAAAAGTAACCGGCTCAAAAGGGTTTACAAAAAATTGTAGTGTTTGGGGTACATGAATGAAAGCCTTTGTCATTTCTATCGGGAAAACCAACATCACGAAAATGTCAAACATAGTACCTTTTGACTGAATCTGCATTGACAGCCGTTTCGGGATCATTTTCTTCGACGTCCCCCAAGTACAATGCTCATATTGGTAGCAGTTTCCTTATAATGTATGGAGCTTTCCAATTTGGGGCAAATTTTCCTTTCTGCTCTTCATGGTGTGGGAGGATACGTCTTAGGAAGAGTTTCCCAACATCGAAATTCCTAGGTTGCACTTTCTTGTTATAAGCGCGGACCATTCTTTATTGGTACAACTGCTCGTGACAAACTGCGGCCATTCTTTTCTCATCAATCAGAGTTAACTATTCCAGCTGGGTTTTGACCCATTCATCATCCTTAATTTCAGCTTCGACAATGATCCGAAGGGAGGGAATTTCAACTTCTGCAGGTATTACGGCTTCAGTTCCATAAACCAATAGATAAGGCGTAGCTCCAACCGATGTGCGCATGGTCGTGCGATATCCCAATAATGCAAAAGGCAATTTCTTGTGCCATTGTCTAGAACTTTGGATCATTTTTCTGAGGATTTTCTTGATGTTTTTATTTTCTGCTTCAACGACGCCGTTGGCTTTGGGCCGGTAAGGGGTGGAATTGCGGTGTGTGATTTGAATCTGTTCACATACCTCCCTCATCAAATTATTGTTTAGATTCACGGCATTGTCGGTAATGATAGTTTTTGGGATACCAAAATGACAGATGATGTTGGACTTCACAAAATCTGCCACTGCTTTCTTAGTGACGGCTTTGAATGTGACAGCCTCGACTCATTTTGTGAAATAGTCGATAGCAACCAAGATAAACATGTGCCCATTTGAAGCTCTTAGCTTAATCGGCCCAATGACATCCATTCCCCAAGACACGAACGACCAAGGTGCTGACATAGGATGCAATTCTGAAGGTGGTGCATAGATCAAATCACCATGTATTTGACACTTATGGATTTTCCGGACAAAGCCGAAACAATCTTTCTCCATAGTCATCCAATAATATCCTGCCCGCAGGATTTTCTTTGCGAGGACGTATCCATTCATATGGGGACCGCATACTCCTGAATGTACCTCGTTCATAATCTTCTCAGCATCTTTGGCATCCACACACCTTAATAGATTCAAGTCGGGACTTCTTTCATACAACACTTCTCCGCTTAAGAAGAAGCTGCTGGCGAGCCTTCAGATGGTTCTCCTTTGGTCCCCATTGTCTTGCTCCGGGAATTCTTTTGTTTTCAGAACCTTTTGATACCATGGTTGGACATCGGGATCTATTTAAACCGTGTTACAATAACCAAGTCTTTCCCGGATTTGAATTCCAGCGGGTCAATATGGACATTTCCCGGATATGGCAGCATTGCAGCTAAGGTAGCTAATGCATCAGCTAACTCATTGTGGCATCGAGGAATATACCTGAATTCGACAGCTCTGAATCATTTGCCAAGATCCTCCACATGTTGTGTATATGGAAGAAGCTTAACATGTTGAGTTTCCCACTCCCGCTGAGCTTGCTTAATGATCAAGTCAGAATCTCCCATGATCAATAACTCCTCTCCATCCATGTCAATTGCCATGTTCATGCCTATTATGCTGGCTTCATATTCAACAGTGTTGTTTGTACAGAATAACCGGAGACGGGCGGTGGCTAGATAGTGTTGTCCCGTGGGTGAAATTAAGATTTCCCCAATCCCAACACCTTTTGCATTTACAGCTCAGTCAAAGAACATTTTCCAAGTGTTGGTGTTTTCTGGGATTAACTCGATTGAGTTTACTTCCTCGTTGAGGAAGTAATTCCTCAACGAGGAAGTAAGTACTCAAAGGTTGATATTCGTCATCGACAGGATTTTCAGCCAGGTGATCCGCCAGGGTTTGAGATTTCATTTCCGCGCGGGTGACATAGACTATGTCGAACTCGGTTAGCAGGATTTGCCACTTTGCCAATCTCCTGGTAGGCATTGGATTTTGGAATATATACTTCAAAGGATCCAGCCTAGTGATGAGGTAGGTAGTATAAGCCAACAAGTAATGTCAGATCTTCTGAGCAACCCAAGTTAAGGCGCAACAAGTTCTTTCCAACAAGGAGTACTTGGCTTCATAGATTGTGAATTTATTGCTCAAGTAGTATATGTCTTGTTCTTTCTTCCCGGTCGCATCATGCTGCCCTAGAACACACCCAAAGGAATTTTCCAACACCATCAAATACAAGAAAAAAGGCCTTCCTGGTTCTGGTGGGACCAACACTGGCGGATTCGACTGATATTCTTTGATCTTGTCGAAAGCATCTTGGCATTCGTCCGTCCATTTAATTGATGCATCTTTCTTCAACAACTTGAATATAGGCTCACATGTGGATGTCAACTAAGCAATGAACCTGCTGATGTAATTCAACCTACCCAGCAAACTCATGACCTCTTTCTTGGTTCTCGGAGGAGGCAAATCCCGAATAGAATCTATTTTTTTTGAATCCAGTTCTACACCCCGTCGACTGACTATAAAGCCCAACAATTTCCCAGACGGAACTCCGAAAGCACACTTGGCGGGATTCAATTTTAGGTCATACTTACGCAGACGTTCGAAGAATTTTCTCAGATGCTGCACATGGTCGTCTTGCGTCCTAGATTTAATAATCACATCATCCACGTATACCTCAATCTCCTGGTGCATCATGTCATGAAAAATGGCGGTCATAGCCCTCATATAGGTTGCCCCGGCGTTCTTCAGGTCGAATGGCATGACCCGATAATAGTAAGTACCCCAAGGTGTGGTGAAGGTTGTCTTTTCTGCATCTTCTTCATCCATCAAAACTTGGTGATACCCAGCGTAACAATCTACAATGGACTGTATCTCATGTTTGGCACAATTGTCAACCAGGATGTGGATGTTTGGGAATGGAAAGTTATCTTTGGGGCTTGCTTTGTTTAAATCTCGATAGTCGACACACACTCGGACTTTCATGTCTTTCTTCGGCACCGGGACCACATTAGCCAACCACGTGGTGTATTGGACCACTCGGACTACTCCAGCTCTTAACTGTTCAGTGACCTCTTATTTGATCTTGTCACTCATGTCTATTTTAAATTTTTTCTATTTTTATTGGACAAGTGGATAATCGGGGTAGGTTGGCAATTTGTGCACCATCAGATCAACACTCAGTACGGGCATATCATCATAAGACCAGGCGAACATGTCTTAGAAGTAGAATAGAATTTGGATCAAAGCGTACCTAGTCCTTTCATCAGTATAGATACTTATGATGGTTTCTCGGACTTCTTCTGAATTACCCAAACTAACCGGTTTGGTTTCGTTTAAGTTTGGCTTAGGCTTATTCTCGAATTGTTCCAATTCTCAATTTTTTCCCTAAAAGCATCATCTTCATCATATTCTGGTTCTTGATTCATTATTTCTTGGTTATACGGCGTATCAAGATATGGGCGTGAAGTCTGCAAGCATGTCATGTTATTTAAGTCTGCATTATTAGAACTGAAAAGAGAGATAAGAAAAAATAGCAAAAATTAGGAAGAATAAAGAGAGAGATTTGTCGACTATGAAATATTAATTTCATTTCATTGTATTTCGAACATAGGAGGGTTTACATCAGAATTGAAAAGGCAATAAACTAAAAACACTCGAGTTATACCCTAAAATAACTCGAAGTGCACAAGGATGGCAAGGCTGAACTACAGGGACTCCCGCCTGACTGGGAACAGAGCAGCCCTCCAATTTTGGAGCTTGGAATCAGGCCCCATATATTGCACTTAAGCAGTGCTTGAGCCTTCTCCTGGTTGGACCATATGAGCCTCATACAACCTGTGTCTCATTGCTCCACAGATTTCATCAATTTGTTCGACCGTGAAGGCCTCCTCTTCTTCCTCTACGTATTTTGGCTTGACGAATGATTCGGTGATGTGCGGTATTGGATGAGGAAATACCCAACCATCTTTCTTACGCTGGTCAGCCCATTTTTCATCATCGGGAGTATCTTGAAACCCTATGCCGAAGAACTTCTTACTGGTAGGCAAGGTGATAGGTTCTGTAATGCCTTGCATGGACACCCCAAGCCCTTTTCCAGGTGTGTACCCATGTTTAATCATGTCACTAGTGACCATAATCGATGTGTTTGATAAGAAGGGTTGAGGACACGGGGTTCCTTCCTCATATTGGTCCGCAACCACAATCTCAAAAGCCTGGTAGACTATAATCTCTCTACCTTCCCTCGCTTCCAGGCATGGGACTGATGGGTCCCTGTAAATAGATTGCTCATCCTCTCCATGGAACACAATCTCATGGTCTTCATACTCAAACTTAACCATATGGTGGAGAGTAGATGGCACTGTCCCTGCTGCATGGATCCAAGGCCTTCCCAGGAGATAATTGTAGGAAGTATCCATATCTAAGACTTGAAATGTCACTTCAAAATCTACAGGGCCGATTTTCAAGACCAAATCAATCTCCCCTATTGTGTCTCTTTTGATGCCATCGAATGAGAGGACACACACATTGTTGGTCCTGATTCTCTCAATCCTAATCTCCATTCTTTGTAGGGTCGAGAGAGGGCAAATATCAACCCCAGATCCACTGCCCACCATAACTCTTTTCACATAGTACCCTTCACATTTAACAGTTAGCCGGAGAGCTTTATTGTGGGCATCCCTTCCGGAGGTAAGTCATTTTTGCTAAATGAGATCCAGTTGACTTCAAGAAATCATTCTGCCATCCTTTCCATTTGCTCAACTGAGGTCTCGGCCGGAACATATGCTTCATTAAGCGTTTTGATCAAGACTTTCTTATGCTCATTTGAACTTATCAGCAAGGATAGAAGTGAGACCTGAGTGGGGGACTTTCTGAGCTGCTCAATTACGACGTATTCAGAGGTTTTCATATTTTTGAAGAATTCTTCTACCTCTCCGGCACTGATTGGCTTCTTGGGTGGAAAGTGTTTCTGCTTGACTTTGTTCAATTCTTTCAGGTTGAGGTATTTCTTTTATGAGTTTGTCTCACTCACTTCCCCAGTAATTTCTTTTCCTTTGTACGTCAGCACCGTCTTGTTGTAATTCGAGGGTACGACAGTGGTGTCCTTTATGGGATTCTGTGGTGCGCAGCGTATAACCAAAGGCTCATTCAACCTTGGTGAAATTATTGTCCCCCCCGCCACATAAGTCCCCTTCAGTATGTACATTTTTGGGACATTAAGAATAGTCTTGCTGTGTTGCAATCTTTTGGGAGGGCTTAACACAAATTGTTCCTTCCTGGGTGCTCTGGGAACATAAAGAATGCATCTTTAGAAGGCCCTGTCCCTGTCTTGGTTTCAACCTTTCTTGTAGCCTGAAGAGTGGAGTTGTTTTTCTTCTCCTCTATAGCTTGTTTTGGCGCCACTTTGGGATTCTTCTCTACATCAGTAATGTCGATGATAGCTTTCAGAGCCGAATCAAACTCTCGGTCTTCACAAATCAAATCAATAATCAGCCCGTTATTGTGAGCATGCAACGGGTTATTGGTCACGTTAGGAGCTTCTTCATCCCTTAGTACCAAATTCTTTTGTTCTATTAAGATCTCAACTGCCCGCTTGAGGATCCAACAATCCTCAGTATCGTGTCCCTCGTCCCCTGAGTTATAGGCACATCGAGTACCTGGGGCATAAGAGGGGGATTCTGGGTTTTGCCTGTTTTGGGGTACATGCTGCAGCATACCTATTTGGACCAGCTTCGGGAAGAGGCTAGAGTATGATTCACCAATTGGTGTAAAGTTGTTCCTTCTGGGTGGTTCCCGGGGATTGTTTTGTTGAGGGCGAGGATTATACTGAGCTTGGTGAGGAGGGTTGTTTCTGGGTGGTGGAACTCGGTTTTGATTATAGTGTTGTTGGGCATTCATTATTGGATAAGGTTGAGGAATTATGGCATACGCCGCATCTTTGTGGGGATAGAAATGATGTGGGGTATTGGAAAAATAGCCTCGGGGCTGACGGGAGTTTCTTATACTGGAGGCCATCATTGTTGATTCCTCTTTATTCTTCCTTTTGGCTGCACTTCCTGACCCACTCTGGATTGCCTGGGAAGTTTCTCTTATGGTGGATTGCCTTAGAATGCGACCAGTTTTTAGACTGTTTTTTCAACCATCTCCTCGATTTTTATTGATTCCAAAAATGGCTTGCCCGTGGAGGACATTATATTCTAGAAGTGGCCAGCCTCTTGATCTTGTAAGAAGACGCTGACCATTTCTGTCTCGTCCATCGGAGGCTTTACTCTGGCACCTTGCTCAGGCCAGTTAATAGCATATTCCCTGAAGCTTTCTGATGATTTGTTCTTGAGGTTGGACAAGGAATTCCTGTCTGGTGCTATGTCCACGTTGTATTGAAATTTTCTAACAAAATCCCGGGCCAGGTCGTCCCATATATGCCACTGGGATATATCTTGGTCCATTTACCACTCAGACACAATCCCGGCCAAGCTCTCCCCGAAGTACGCCATTAAAAGCTCTTCCTTTCCACCTACTCCCGTCAGCTAGTTGCAATATCTTTTTAGATGAGCTATGGGATCCCCGTCTTTGTCATATTTCTCAAACTTGAGGGTTTTAAACTCGAGAGGCAGGTGAACATGTGGGAACATGCACAAGTCGGTGTAAGAAACACTTTTCTAACCACTTAATCCCTGTATGTTTTTGAGACTCTGCTCAATGCTTTTCATTTTTCGAGCCATCTCTTCCTGCTCGGGGTTCCTTTTGTCTTGTCTCATGGTGGCTTCATACTTAGGTTGCTGAGGGTATGAGTTTGGAGTAACATGAGTTGCGTCCAGATGGAACGACGGTGTTTGAAAGGTAAAAGTCGACGACTCGAAGCTTGGTCCAGCTACTGTTGGAGGCACCGTGGCAGAGGTTGGTGGTGCGGTAAAAATGATGGAGGATACATCGAAAAATAGTGCCTGGGGGCGGACCTCAGAAGGCATTCCGGTGAAATGAGTTGATATAGTTGGGTACCCAAATGGGGTAGCTGGGTAACTGATATGTATGTTGGAGGTTCCGCCTGTTCTGGGGATGGTGCTGGGCGGTTCCCTACCATTAGGCCAGGCGTCCCACATTTCCAACATGCTGTGATGCAGTATTCTATTTTCTTCAGTTGTGGCTGACTCAGATGTCGGGATGACCGAGCTTGCGTCATCCTCAAAGGAGTTGATGATTGGTAGGTTACTTTTCGATGTCATTTCGACACTCCCTTTCGATATTGTGAAGTATGGGTGTGAATCCAGGTTACCGCAAAACCCACCACCTAAAAACAACACCTTTATAGAGAAATAAAACCACAAAACCGTTAGATTGAGGCATTCAATACATAGGGAATCACACGTTGGGGGTATGCAATGCACCAGGGCAGTTAAACGCTTTCTACATGTCTTGTATCGGTTGAGTGTTTCATCCTGGCTTTTTTGAAATTTCTTTTTCTTCTTTGCTCTCTTTTTTCAAAATTTTCTTTCTTTCTTCTTCTAGATTATCTTTTTCCTTTTAGGGCTATGATTGAATACTATGTGGATTGCTACGTATCACGACGTCGCGTGAATCATATCATCACATAGTTTAAGGAATAAATACAAAAGGAAATAAACATTCTGATTTTCAAATTTCATTTCATTAAGTAAAACTTCAAATTTCATTCATTACAAAAGACTCTGACATACATTCTTGGAAATTTAGAAACTACAAAAGACTTAAGTAGACTTAAACAGACTGCAACAGGAAAACAAAATACAGACTCAAAAGGGACATCATGAATACATAAGTGCCTCTATTGCTCCAGAGGCCCGTGGGACATCAGTCAGACTCTCATCGGACCTGCGTGCCATATCTTGCTGGAGGCGATACAAGTTATCAATTATCTGGCAGACGAAGTTCATCACCGTAGTGAAGAAGGTAGATTGAGTCTTATCCTCACCTTCTTGGCACTTCGTAACAACATAATCAACGATTTCTCTAACCCTTTGTCTGATGATACCCTTTTCCTGGAGTAAGAACCCGATCTATTGGGACGTAGCCTCTAAAAACTGGGTGTCCTTATGGTTCTGTTCTTACAACTGTTGCAAATCTTCCTCCAACTGAGCCATCATCACATAATAGTGTTCTGTTTCTGCTTTGAACTTCTTTGCTTGTTTAGCCATTTCATTCTCGAGGGTGGCGACCTTTTCTTTCAGCCCTGTGACTGCTTGGTCATATTTTCTTTTTAACTTTTGAACAAACTCTTCCCTTTCCTCCACATTTCTTGCCAATTTTGCTCGAGCTCTGGTCAATATCTCCTCAGCTTTGTCCAAATCATCCCCATAGTTGCACACTTTTTGCCTAAGACTATTGATAAGTCTTTCATCAATTCTGCTTCTTTCTGGGTTCTCAGCAGCTATTTTCATTTTTTGGATCTGGGCTCGAAGAGCCTCATTTTCTTTGGTTAACCTGTTTTTCTCCCCTTCATATGTGGCGGCTTGCAAACTGTTTTCAAATTTGATATCGCTGATTTGGGCATCCAACTTGCTTATTGTAGCCCTGTAGTTGTTCTCTTTTTCCAACCAAGCCCAAAGATCTTGTGCTTCATCAGTAAATTATTGCATGTGGGGTCTCTTGGCAGGCCGTTCTGGCTCTTGATGATCTCTACCCCTTCTACCATACCAAGTGGTGTAGCCAGGCTCCACCTCACCTCTGGATAAATCGCTCACTCGAGTATGTGACTCCAAAAATCTACATTGATCCAAATCTGGCGGACCCTATCTTCTGGAAATGCATCTCTTGGGCATAATTCAATGACTTGCAGACTTAGTTCTTCATTGCAGCCCTCGAAGAATATTCCTCCGGATTGGCAAACAGTTAAGGCACGATAGGTTTCTCCTATGATCATTGATACAAGAGTGCCACTAGACTTTTTTATTCGGCTACTCCTACGAGTCCAATATCTATACATCCATCGCTCCTCGGGTAGATTAGGATACCCAAGAATGCAACCACAAAGGCCAACGCCTGGTGGGCCTCCCATTTTCTTTGATTCCCGTGATGGGTTAAACTGGTATTCTCAGCATCAAAACCCTTAGGATCCCCTTAGCGACGGTAAAGGAAGTAAAATGTGCAGAATACCTCTGAGAAGTTCGGATCTTGGATTTACCGACTGATACTTAGAAGGTCCAGGAATTTGTGAGGAGTCACTGCTCTAGGTGCTACCAGATAACGGCTTCTGAGATTCTCACTAAGGCCAGCATATCCTGCTATTTCTTCCCGTGTGGGTGTCAAGTCAAAGTCCAAGAAATTAAACACATTGTGCGCTGGATCCCAGAATGGTATAAGAGCCTCGATGATATCCAACCTCGGCTTAATCTTCAAAAGGCCGGTGAGTCCACCCAAAGCTTTTACCACGGAACCTCTACTGACCTCCCCCAAGTCTCTCCACCACATATGGAGTCCTACGAGAATTTTCTCTACAACTTTAAAAGGGATATTTTCAACGGTGCACATCCTGTACATTTATTTGGGTGATTGGTTAAGAAAAAGCAAAACCATGATTTATTTTGACCAAAGAGAAAAAGGTGCTATTTTTGCAAAAACTTTATAACTAATTAAAAATGGACCATCTTTGCAAATACGTCCTTTCACCACTTCGGTTAGGAAGATTCTAGGGTTTTTTTCTAGACCAGGCTTACCCGAGCGGACAGCTCGAGCCGAGGGGGAGCAGCGTCCCGGGAATACAGAAGCTTCACCGGCTTTGCAACTTGTCCGTACCTCGTTCTAAAATTTGGAATTAATCTAATAGAAAAGAAGTCACACGAAGTGCACACTTCCCAGATGATTTAGAAGACTTAGAGATAAGAGGGTTTCAACACAATTTATACACAGTTCAGATAATATCAAAGCGGTAAAAAGCCAAGTATAACAGTTATTCTAAGATCGAACTCTTGAACCTTGCACTAGAGATTTTGGGTTCGATCCCCAGCAGAGTCGCTAAAGCTGTCACATCTTCTTTTTCACCCCCGGTATGTGTGGGATAAGGGATTTTTTCCAATTTAAGTGACATAAATCGAATTTGGGATTTATTGATTTCAGAGTCGCCACCGGATTTTTGATGGTGTTCCGGGGCACCATTTATTTTATTAAAATCCCAAATCGAGGAGATTTTGACTATGTTTAAAAAAATGTCTGCGAACGAGAAATCCGGGTAAGGAATTCTGTTAAAAATGTCCCGAATTCCGTTGTTCTAGCACGATCGCTTAACTATTGATATTTAGCTTAATTATCTTATTATTTACATATTTAAAACCTACTGTGCATTTTATCCTTTTACTTTTTAGCCGCTTTTAATATTTATGAATTATTCTGAAACAAGTCACGATGACGTACATTTGTCGTTTTTGGACACATTGTAAACGCGACACATGAAATGTACCCGCAATTTACAACGTGTCGATCTTTATTATTGTTTGAAGTTGTGGTTGGTTTGCATAAAATGCAAACCCAGATGTATATTACATAATCATGACTATGGTCACGATGATTTAACCGTATATATGCTGCAAATTATTTTCCATAAGTCTTTGTTTCTTTCCTAAGTTTACTTGTAATATTAAATTAAGAGGTATTTTGGACTATAAAATGTTGGAGTATTTGAGGTCTATGAACTAATATGTAAGCCTAAAAGATGAGGATTTGGACCACAATGAAATGTGGCCCAGTTTCGTACTAAATATACTGGGCCAGCCCTTTTTAGCCATGTCTAAACACCACTTGCTTGTTTTGAAGTTGATTGACACAAATTGATTACAACGTGTATGGTTATTCTCAATCTTTTAAAATTGAATGTTAGTCTAAAGATGAGGATTTGGGCCATTACTAAATCTAGCCCAACTCGCGTGTATCATATTGGGCCAGTCACATTTTAGAAATTGTTAATAGGGACTGTCTAACTAAATGAAGGGAATTATGTAAAGAAAGTAAAGTGCACAAAATTGAAAATAGGATCCAATTAGGCGTGGTTTGAATGACAGCAAATGAGACGTCTAACAAGCCTGAATATTTCTCTTCCTTGGTTGGCAGTAGTCACAATGAATATAACTACTGAGCGCCGTAGAGTCTAGTGGACTCCAAATCAATACACAGCCTAAACATGAGTTTATGTATTAAACAAAACCAAAGTAATTTCCATCAACATTATAAATGAGACAACTAGGGACTTTACACCCCAGGCCCAATGGCCTAGGGTCCAGACTTACTCGGGCTTATGGGGCCATCTCATAAGTCTAGTCCATCTCCTATATTCAATTTAAAAGAAAACAAAAATCTTGGACATTTAAAGTAATAACATTACAATTCATATAAATTACAATAATTCTTGAAATAAAAGGAAAAAGGGGGAGGTATAGTGATTTTACAGATATAGATATACCCTTTACATTGTTGCTTAACTACAAAAATACAATTGTTTCCTTAATATACATGAAAATATAGGTGTCTTAAGTGAAAGTAACAGCTCTAAGCTACTTCTGCTTCAAGTTGATTAGAGTGGCTCGTTTCTTTTGGTAACATAACAAACGCCATATAGCCGGACATTAAATTTCATGAAGAGAAATATATCAGCTACTTCAAGAATTAACAAAAAAAGCAAATAGGGTTGTAAAGGGACCAAATCAGCACGTAAATTTTAAATATCATCTCAACAACACAAAGTACTCTGAAAATTTAAAGCATTACCATTACATTTATGAAGGTTAACACAAGTGATCTTAGATAGAGATCTACGTACCTTAAAATAAGGAAAATAGTAGTAAGGGACCAAATAAAGGTCAAAAGGAAAATCAAACTTCTGTGAAACAGCACAACAACACAGCAGCAACCAGACGAGAAACCCAAAAAGTAAAAAGAAGACCAGAAATAACCAGCTCACAACACCAGTTAAAAAAACCCCAGGAAAACCTCTGTGAGAGTCAGAACCAAACCAGGTATAGAACCAGTTTTTTCTTTGTTTAGGAATTTTTGATTTGAGAATTTTTGGAAGGTTGAAAAACTTAAATCAGTATTTCAAAAGGACATTTTTATCTCTTAAAAATAGGTATATCTCTCAGTTTTAAGGACATATTTGTAGTATGTGTGTGAATTTCAGAATGGAATCCTTCTCACTTGGCCCAATAGTGTGTATCTCATTGTGCGTAAATTTGTGTGTATGGAATATCTGATGTCTAATCTCTGCCCTTTTCTTATAGATAGTGTCTATATATATAGGATTCCTAGGAGGAGTATTTTTTAGGAATATCCCTTATCCTAAATCTGAAATAGTACAGGTACAACTGTCCATTCTTATCATATTGTAACAACTAGGAGAGCTGTACCCTTTTCTAGAAGTTTCTTTTATTTACAGCCTTTTACTTCTGAATTTTTACTGTCTTACCCAGAATTTTGATTTGATTATTTTTATCTTATTTTGTTTTGATGTTTATCCTTATTCTAGAAGCTTCTTCGGCTGTCACAGCCAAGATGCTTCAACTAGAATTCCTAAAATACGCTAAAACAAACCTGTAAATTATCCCTTAGTGTTCAAGGTTAGGTTACTTATAATGCTGACTAACTTTGACCTATTTGAATGATTAAGCTTAATATCTAACCACAAATGAAGAAACTTCGTTTTAAAACCCAAAATAAAGACTAGCAATTGATCCTAGGTGAATTATTTTCAGGACTTAAACTAGCTAATTCAAGTGATCCTACTATGTGATTAGCTTAGCTATTAGACTTGATTAATTATCCTAAATTAGGAGTTAGACCTTTACTTTAGAACAATGTACAATGATTAAAGGAAGAAGAAGCAAGCCTAATTTAAGCTACCCATGTATGATTAACAAAAATCAGAATTTCAACACCGTATTACTAGCAAATTTGCACTGGCCGAGTGAAGTACACAAATAGTTCCTAATGATTTGGAATGCAATATCAGAAGTTGAATGGCTATTTTAAAATAGAAAATATTAAGGGAAGCAGGACGAAGGAAAGTATGAAAACACTCAAACCAAAACAAACGAAATCAGAAGTTAAAACTAGGTTACTAATTCAAATAGCCATGAATATTGCATGAGTACACTACAAACAAAAGTTGATCAATTAATACAAGTTAGGGACTAACGACACAAAATAATATATCATGAAACCCTAGGCTAACAAATCAGTGTCAAATAACAAAAGAAACAAGCTAAGACAAATATGCAAAACTTCAAAATCAGTAAACCACAAGAATTGAACAAACAGATCGAAGAAGGTCATGAAAACCTAAACTAATAGTTCAAGGTTTAAATGGCTAAGACAGAATCTAACATAGGTAGCCAATTATTTAAACAAAGAAAGTGCGAGAGGGAGTACCAGTTAGGTTGGAACAAGTTTGTTCGGATTTGGTTGACTCGCCGGACTTTGGCCGGATTCCGGCGGGGTTTGGAAACAAGCCAAACCCACATGAATCAATATCTCTTATCAAAAGCTATTGACTCGTGTAATTTTTAGCCGTTGTTTCCTTCTAAATCGACCAGTGAGATTTTTTAGGTTTTTCAGATTCTTAGATCTGAAATTAAAGAAATTTGGAAAGGTTTTTGGGGAGATAAGTGAGATATTAGGGTTGAGAGGGAGGAGAAGATAATTTGGTGAAGTTTTGGGGTGATTTGGAATGGTTACGCCGCCGGCAGGCGATTTTCGGGCGGTGGAGGATGGAGGAGCCGGTGGGGGGGTCTAATGGCGGCTAGGGTTTGATCTAGGGAGAGAGACGAGAGCGTGAGGGGTGTTCCGGGGGTTAGGGGTCCATTTGGATAGTTTTATAGGAGGGGGAGGGGAGTTTGGGAGCGGTTGGATCAAAACGATCCAGCGGCTGAGATTGATTTAAATTGAAACGGGGTCGTTTGGGTAATATGGGAGATGGACCGAGTTAGGGAAATTGGGCTAGGGGTATGGGTATTAGGGATTTGGTCTTGGTTTCAATTAGCCCAATCCAGTTTTAGCCCCCTTTTTAGCAAACTTAGGTTAATTAATCAAATTAAATAATTATGATTTAATAATAATTCATTTTAACCTAATTTCATCTATTATAACTTAATTAATGAGTTAACTAAAAGTGAATCTATTAATTAGCACTCATAATCACTTGAAGAGCATTTTTTGTAATTTTGTTTTTAATAAAATGATTGAATTAGGCCACTAAGTATTAAATTGAACCAAAACCAAATTATGAAATTTTAAAATATATTTTTAATTATTATAAATTTTAAAAGATGATTTATGATCATACAGTGCAAATAATTCACAAATAAATACTGAAATTTAAAAAAAAACCATAAAATTGAATCATATATCAAAATTTGTAGGAGTATGTAGTAGGTGAAAAATAACATGCTCACAGCGGGCGGTGGAACATCTGGTGCTGGAACCATGGCACGAGAACCCTAGTGCTGAGAACTGCTCGAGGCTCGAGGGAAATATCTAGTAATATAGCCTTGACCACCACATGTATAGAAAGATCTTGGTTGCTGAGACTGCTGGCCATGAAACTGACCCTGACGATCTGAGTAACCACCCTGAAAACTCTGGAGCGGCGGTGCACTGTAGGGTAACTGATTAGAATACTGCATGTGGGAACCACGACCACCTGGAGCACTACGAGAAACCTAAAGTGCTGAATGAAACGGCCTAGGAGGATGGCCCCTACCAAAAGAATCCCTGCCTCCAGATGAAGAACCACTGAAACCGGCCAAAATGACGAGGCCTCTTGTCAGACCCCTGACCACTCCCCTGTGATGGAACCATCTCGACTCGTCTGGCCACATTGGCTGCATCCTGAAAGGAAATATCACTCCCTGCCTCTCTAGCCATCTACAATCTGATCGGCTGAGCTAGTCCCTCAATAAACCTCCTCACCCTCTCTCGGTCGGTGGGAAGTATCATAATAGCATGACGAGCAAAGGTAATGAATCTGGTCTCGTACAGAGTGACGGTCATAGAACCCTACTGGAGACGCTCAAACTGCTTCTGATAATCCTCTCTTTGACTGATAGCAAGGAACTACTCTAGACACAAATCGGAGAACTGGGCCTAAGTCAAAGGCGGTGACCCAGCTGGTCCAGCCAAACAATAATCTCTCCACCAAATCTTGGCAGGACCTAACAGACGAAATGTAGCAAAGTCGACTCCATTGGTCTCCACTATCCCCATGTTCCGTAAAACCTCGTGACAGCTATCCAAATAGTCCTGGGGATCCTCTGAAGATACACCCCTATAAGTAGTAGTAAACAGCTTGGTGAACCTGTCCAATCTCCACAAAGCATCAGCAGACATAGCTGCTCCATCACCGATCTGAGCCACAACACCCGGCTGAAATACCCCAGCTGTCTGAGCTGCTGGAGTCTGAAACTGAAGAGCCATCTTCTCCGGAGTGCGAGTAGCAGGATTTTGGGTTCCTCCCCCATCCTAAGAGACGACTGGTGCTGCAGGAGGTAAACCTTCATGAGCGACACTCTCCATGAGGCCCACTAGACGGAACAGAGCATCCGAGAGTACCGGGGTAGCAATGAAACCTTCAGGAACCTGAGCTTGCCTAACCGGGATAGTCCGGGAAGGAACCTCATCAGCAAACTCTACATGAGGCTCCGCCACTGGGGTTGCTGCTCTGGGCAGAGCTCTGTCCCTGCCTCAGCCTCTAGCATGGCCTCGGCCTCGTCCTCGGCCCCTCGTAGGAGCTGCAACTGGGGACTCGAGCTGCTTCTCAGTGGATGAAGAAGCACGTGTTCTCTCCATCTACGAGAGAATAGAGTAGAAAGTTAATTAGCACTGAAAAATCAAACTGCATGACAGGGAAGAATAAATGTGAGGTCATTCCTAAACTCTGTAGCCTCTGGGGGATAAGTACAGACGTCTCCATATCGATTCCTCAAACTCTACTAAGCTTGTCTGTGAATTGTGAGACCTAAGCAACCTAGTGCTCTGATACCAACTTGTCACGACCCGAATTTCCCACCGTCGGAATCGTGATGGAGCCTAACATTGAACCCGCTAGGCAAGCCAACATTACTGGTTATTTTATATTGTTTCTTTATTATTAGCAATTAGTTAGTGACATACAAGATCAGCGGAAATAAAAGTGCGGAAGAAACTGAATATAACAACTTAATTAAATACTATTACAAAATCCATAATAACAACTCTCGGAATTTGGTGTCACAATTTCACAGAATGTCTATGAATACTACAAATAGAGGTCTAAGCAAACAAAATACTAATGTCTCAGAAATACGTAAGACAGGAAAAAAAAATGATAGAAGGTGACACCAAGGCCTGCGGACGCCTGCAGAACTACCTCGGGGTCTCCACTGAACTGAAGGCAGCAACCTCGATCTATGGTCTGAAGGGTCTAGTACCGGGATCTTCCCAAAAAGTGCAGAGTGCAGCATCAGTACAACCGACCCCATGTACTGAGTAAGTGTTGAGCCTAACCTCGGCGAAGTAGTGACGAGGCTAGGACACGACAATCAAATAAACATGTGCATTTTAATCATATACGGAGACAATAATAACAACAAGAAATAAGCAAATAAATACAAAGAAAAGGGGAACATGCTGAGGGGAGGAAATATCAAGTAATGGAAATAACGAAGTAAAGCAACAAATTAGATATCAATTTAAACAACAAAAATAACAACACAAAAACAAGTGCACAACGTCACCCTTCGTGCTTTTACTGGCATCCTCACCAAATAATAAATAGAATGCACGGCATCACCCTTCGTGCGTTTACTCTGATCCTCACAATAAATCAATAGAAATGACACAGCATCACCCTTCATGCTTTTAATTTCATAATATGGCACGGCATAATCCTTCGTGCTTTTACACTCTCTCACAATATCATACACGACATCACCCTTCATTATTTAACACTCTTCCTCATCCAAACAAATCAATAACATCAATCCGTCAAGGAAATCAATAACATAAACAATAATAAAAATCGTAACGTCCGGACAAGGGAAAACATTAGTAGAATCAATATCATCCCGGCAAGAGAAATAACTATAACCAATCTCACATAGTTGTTTAACTTCATGTAGAAATTCTCAACTTGAACAAATACTCAACAATAGGAAATACCAATGAAATGCTATCATCATGGATAATTATCAAATTTAACCTAAGTAGTGCTTAATGAAAAATCACATAAATCACAATATTCGACTAACGGGCATGCTTGACACCAACGTATATATACTTGTCACCACACCTATACGTTGAACATAACACTAACACGTAGCAAATAATACACAATACCTATTCCCTCAAGCTAAGGTTAAGCCAAACACTTACCTCAAATTCCACGACCAAACTCAAGCCTCAATTATCGCTTTGCCTTTAGAATTCGCCTCTGATTCACTAGTATTTTAGTGGATTCTCTTGACAATCTTCTAACACACGTTAATTGCAACAAAATATGGAACAAGTCGTATGAAAATCTCAACGAAATCACATTGCGTACACAAAGAAAATCATGGCCGAAACATTTCCTCAAGAGCTTTGCAACAACGTTGCTATGTTCTTTAGCTTAGAAAGTGATTTGGATAACGTTTCTTATGGTCTTAGTTGAGGCTCTATTGTGATTTGGATTGTAATGTTTCTCTGTTCTCTTGTGATTTCGATGGTAATGTTTCTAAGATATGGGAAAGAGAATGGAACTATATGATTTTATAATCACTATATGTAGCTTTAATCTGTTTGCTAGTAAAATATAAGATGAAGCTCTTTTTAAAATCATAGTTTGTGGCCCCCACCTATTGGGATGACTAAGCCACTAATTTTACTAGATTTTCCACCTATTTCATGCACTTAAGAGTCACCATATTGAGCTTGAATTTCTGCCACGTTAGGGAGCCTTAAGCTTACCCAATGACTCATCACTAACTTTACACATGTTAGCCATGCACTTTAAGTAGCTTTACACATGTTAGCCATGCACTTTAAGTAGCTTTACACATGTTAGCCATGAACTTTAAGTAACTTTACACATATTAGCCATGCACTTTAAGTAGCTTTACACATGTTAGACATGCACTATAAGTGTTATGACACATAGTTCCACCCTTGGCAAAATTAATGCCATGTGGAAGACCATTAAAGTTCCTCTTTACATGTGTCATCCCTTGGCCAACCTTTCATTACATGGACACACCACATATCTTTGCATATATAAATATATGAAACTTACTACCACTTGTCCACATCCCATGGCTTTGACCACGTGCTACTTTAGTCAATAGTACTAATAAATTTCTAGTCTACCCTACAATCTTCCATTTAACTAACTACACATATAATTAATTCTAGCACTCAACTCACTTAAATACTAATATACTTCACATATCTTTCTATTTTAAAAGCAACTTTGTATTTTCCTTAATTTTTTCTATAACAGCTTTTCGGATATACGCTAGGACTGTATACGCAAAACGAGGTGAGAAAAAAAAGAAGGTTTTCAAGGCCTCAGAACACAGATTTGACTTATAAAACAAGAGATGACTTTTTCGGGTCATCACATGAAGGGTGTTATGCGGTTTGGGAAGAGGTCAAGTTGAGTCCCCTGTTCATTGGGCCTTTGAGGTACTTCAGAAGGTTGGGGAAGTGGCTTATAGACTTGCCTTGCCACACATCTTGCCGAGTGTTCATCCTGTGTTCTATGTTTCCATGCTCCAGAAGTATGTTGGTGACCCGTCTCTTGTTTTGGACTTCAGTTCGGTTCATCTTGAGGGTGATATGTCTTATGAGGTAGAGCATGTAGCCATTTTGGGTTCTAAAGTCAGAAGGTTGAGGTCTAAGGATATAGCTTCAATAAATGTGAAGTGGAAAGGGCATCCGGTGGAAGAGGCCACCTGGGAGATCGAGCGGGAGATGAGGAGCAGATACCCCTACTTGTTTGACGCTCCGGGTATGTTTCTAGACCTGTTCGAGGATGAACGTTTATTTAAGAGGGCATGATTGTAACAACCCGGCCGACCATTCTGAGAGTTTAGCCCTTTTTTTTCAATTTCTGCTTAATTCATGTTTGGTTCAGCTCTTTTGTATGTCATTGGGTTGATTGGTTCGGGTTCAGATTGGTTATGGTGAGAAACGAGACACTTAGTCTCTTTAATTGGTGATTTAGTTGAAAAAGTCAACTGGAAGCGGACTTTTAGGTAAATGATCTCTGAATGTGATTTTTGTGGCTCAGATAGTTTCAGAAGGTTAGAAGTTGGAAAAGTTGCCTCAAAGGGCTGCTGGTGTAGGCCTTCTGGTGTGGCCGCACCTACGGACGGGGATCCGCAGGTGCGAAGGCACAGGTACGGAACACCATCCGCAGGTGCGAAGTTTTGAAACCTGGCCTAGGAGCACGGGTGCAGAAGTTTGATCGCACCTGCGGGCTCGCAGGTGCGTATTGAGGGCCGCAAATGCTGAAGTTTCGTTTAAGTGAGTTTCCACACCTGCGAGGGATTTTCCGCAAGTGCGAGATTTTTTGTCGCAGGTGCGACATCACTGGGCAGAACTTATATAAGGTTTCCTTCGCGAATTTCTCTCATTTTCTTCACCATTTGTGACGAATTTTGGTTGGTGATTTAGTTGAAAAAGTCAACCGGAAGCGGACTTTTAGGTAAATGGTCTCGGAATGTGACGAATTCCAGTCGGCAGTGGAAAATTAGCTATCGGGGTCGGAATAGAATTTTGGAAGTTGGAGCAGGTCCGTAGTGCTATTTGGGATGTGTGTGAAAATTTTCAGGTCATTTGGACATCGTTTGGGGTGGTTTCGGCATCGTTGGCGAATTTCAGAAGTTTAGAAATCCTTAGGCTTGAACTTGGATTTGATTTGGTGTTTTGATGTTATTTTTAGCGTTCTGAGGGTTTGAATAGGTTGGTATATTGATATATGACTTGTTGGTACTTTTGGTTGACGATCCAATGGGATCGGGATGGATTTCGGAAGGTTAGAAATTGGAAAAATTGCATCAAAGAGCTGCTGGTGCAGGCCTTCTGGTGTGGCCGCACCTACGGACGGGGAGCGGCAGGTGGGAAGGCGCCGGTGCGGAGTTTTGAAGCCTTGCCTAGAAGCATAGGTGCGGTATTGAGGGCCGCATATGCGGAAGTTTCGTTTAAGCGAGTTTCCGCACCTGCGAGGGATTTTCCGCAAGTGCGAGATTTTTGGTCGCAGGTGCAACATCACTGGGCAGAACCTATATAAGGTTGCCTTCGCGAATTTCTCTCATTTTCTTCACCATTTGTGACGAATTTTGGTTGGTGATTTAGTTGAAAAAGTCAACCGGAAGCGAACTTTTAGGTAAATGATCTCGAAATGTGATGAATTCCGGTCGGCAGTGGAAAATTAGCTATCGGGGTCGGAATGGAGTTTCATAAGTTGGAGCAGGTCCGTAGTGCCATTTGGGATGTGTGTGCAAATTTTCAAGTCGTTTGGACATCGTTTGGGGTGGTTTCGGCATCGTTGGCGAATTTCAGAAGTTTAGAAATCCTTAGGCATGAACTTGGATTTGATTTGGTGTTTTGATGTTATTTTTAGCGTTCTGAGGGTTCGAATAGGTTGGTATATGTATATATGACTTGTTGGTACTTTTGGTTGAGGACCCGATGGGCTCAGGATGGATTTCGGAGGGTTTCGGAAGGTTAGAAGTTGGAAAAATTGCATCAAAGGGCTGCTGGTGCAGGCCTTCTGGTGTGGCCGCACCTACGGACGGGGAGCCGCAGGTGCGAAGGCACATGTGCAGAACACCATGCACATGTGCGGAGTTTTGAAACCTGGCCTAGGTGCACAGGTGCGGAAGTTTGATTGCACCTGCGGGCTCGCAGGTGCGTATTGAGGGCCGCAGATGCGGAAGTTTCGTTTAAGTGAGTATCTGCACCTGCGAGGGATTTTTCGCAAGTGCGAGATTTTAGGTCGCAGGTGCGACATCACTGGGCACAACCAATATAAGGTTGCCTTCGCGAATTTCTCTCATTTTCTTCACCATTTGTGACGAATTTTGGTTGGTGATTTAGTTGAAAAAGTCAACCGGAAGCGGACTTTTAGGTAAATGATCTCGGAATGTGACGAATTCCGGTCGGCAGTGGAAAATTAGCTATCGGGTCGGAATGGAATTTCGTAAGTTGGAGCACGTCCATAGAGCCATTTGGGATATGTGTGCAAATTTTCAGGTCATTTGGACATCGTTTGGGGTGATTTCGGCATCGCTGGCGAATTTCAGAAGGTTAGAAATCCTTAGGCTTGAACTTGGATTTGATTTGGTGTTTTCATGTTATTTTTAGCGTTCTAAGGGTTCGAATAGGTTGGTATATTGATATATGACTTGTTGGTACTTTTGGTTGAGGACCCGATGGGCTCAGGATGGATTTCGGATGGTTTCGGAAGGTTAGAAGTTGGAAAAATTGCATCAAAGGGCTGCTCGTGCAGGCCTTCTAGTGTGGCCGCACCTACGGACGGGGAGCCGCAGGTGCAAAGGCGCATGTGCAGAACACCATGCAGAGGTGCGGAGTTTTGAAACCTGGCCTAGGAGCACAGGTGCGGAAGTTTGATTGCACCTGCGGGCTCGCAGGTGCGTATTGAGGGCCGCAGATGCGGAAGTTTCGTTTAAGTGAGTATCCGCACCTGCGAGGGATTTTTCGCAAGTGCGAGATTTTTGGTCGCAGGTGCGACATCACTGGGCAGAACCTATGTAAGGTTGCCTTTGCGAATTTCTCTCATTTTCTTCACCATTTTTGACGAATTTTTGTTGGTGATTTAGTTGAAAAAGTCAACCGGAAGCGGACTTTTAGGTAAATGATCTCGGAATGTGACGAATTCCGGTCGGCAGTGGAAAATTAGCTATCAGGTCGGAATGGAATTTCGGAAGTTGGAGCACGTCCGTAGTGCCATTTGGGATATGTGTGCAAATTTTTCAGGTCACTTGGACATCGTTTGGGGTGATTTCGGCATCGCTGGCGAATTTCAGAAGTTTAGAAATCCTTAGGCTTGAACTTGGATTTGATTTGGTGTTTCGATGTTATTTTTAGCGTTCTGAGGGTTCGAATAGGTTGGTATATTGATTTATGACTTGTTAGTACTTTTGGTTGAGGACCCGATGGGCTCAGGATGGATTTCGGATGGTTTCGGAAGGTTAGAAGTTGGAAAAATTGCATCAAAGGGCTGCTCGTGCAGGCCTTCTGGTGTGGCCGCACCTACGGACAGGGAGCCGCAGGTGCGAATGGAATTTCGGAAGTTGGAGCACGTCCGTAGTGCCATTTGGGATATGTGTGCAAATTTTCAGGTCATTTGGACATCGTTTGGGGTGATTTCGGCATCGCTGGCGAATTTCAGAAGTTTAGAAATCCTTAGGCATGAACTTGGATTTGATTTGGTGTTTTGATGTTATTTTTAGCGTTCTGAGGGTTCGAATAGGTTGGTATATGTATATATGACTTGTTGGTACTTTTGGTTGAGGACCCGATGGGCTCAAGATGGATTTCGGATGGTTTCGGAAGGTTAGAAGTTGGAAAAATTGCATCAAAGGGCTGTTGGTGCAGGCCTTCTGGTGTGGCCGCACCTACGGACGGGGAGCCGCAGGTGCGAAGGCACATGTGCAGAACACCATGCACAGGTGCGGAGTTTTGAAACCTGGCCTAGGAGCACAGGTGCGGAAGTTTGATTGCACCTGCGGGCTCGCAGGTGCGTATTGAGAGCCGCAGATGCGGAAGTTTCGTTTAAGTGAGTATCCGCACCTGCGAGGGATTTTTCGCAAGTGCGAGATTTTAGGTCGCAGGTGCGACATCACTGGGCAGAACCTATATAAGGTTGCCTTTGCGAATTTCTCTCATTTTCTTCACCATTTGTGACGAATTTTGGTTGGTGATTTAGTTGAAAAAGTCAACCGGAAGCGGACTTTTAGGTAAATGATCTCGGAATGTGACGAATTTCGGTCGGCAGTGGAAAATTAGCTATCGGGTCGGAATGGAATTTCGGAAGTTGGAGAACGTCCGTAGTGCCATTTGGGATATGTGTGCAAATTTTCAGGTCATTTGGACATCGTTTGGGGTGATTTCGGCATCGCTGGCGAATTTCAGAAGTTTAGAAATCCTTAGGCTTGAACTTGGATTTGATTTGGTGTTTTGATGTTATTTTTAGCGTTCTGAGGGTTCGAATAGGTTGGTATATTGATATATGACTTGTTGGTACTTTTGGTTGAGGACCCGATGGGCTCAGGATGGATTTCGGATGGTTTCGGAAGGTTAGAAGTTGGAAAAATTGCATCAAAGGGCTGCTGGTGCAGGCCTTCTGGTGTGGCCGCACCTACGGACGGGGAGCCGCAGGTGCGAAGGCGCAGGTGCGGAACACCATGCGCAGGTGCGGAGGTTTGAAACCTGGCCTAGGAGCACAGGTGCGGAAGTTTGATCGCACCTGTAGGCTCGCAGGTGCGTATTGAGGGCCGCAGATGTGGAAGTTTCATTTAAGTGAGTTTCCGCACCTGTGAGGGATTTTCCGCAAGTGCGAGATTTTTTGTCGCAGGTGTGACATCACTGGGCAGAACCTATATAAGGTTGTCTTCGCGAATTTCTCTCATTTTCTTCACCATTTGTGACAAATTTTGGAGCATTGAGCTGTGATTTCGAGGGTGAATCAAGTGTATTCAGTGAGGTAAGCTACATGGACTTTGTATCTTGTGTTTATGGCAATTATCCCATTGTTTAATCATGTTTTAGCGGTGAAATTGGAAGATTAAGGGCTTTAAACTTGAGAGTTTAAATTGGGGAATTGAGGGGCCATTTGGGGTCCGATTTAGATGTATTTGGTATGCATGAACTCATGAGAGCGTAAGGATTCTAGCTTTGTGATTTTTATCGGAATCTGAGACGTGGGCCCGGGGGTCGGGTTTTGCCAATTTCGGGTTTGTTGATGTAAATTGGTTATTTTTGGGTGGACTTTGCTCCTTAAGCATATTTTGATGATATGAATCAATTTTGAATAGATTCGGGGCGCGTTGAGGCCGATTCGAGGGGAAAAGGCGTCGCGGTGTAGTTTTTCATCCGGTTTGAGGTAAGTAACGAACGTAAATCTTGACCTGAGGGTATGAAACCCCGATATTTCATATTGTTTTGATAAATGAGGTGACGCACATGCTGGGTAACAGGCGTGTGGGCGTGCACCGGTAGGGATTGTGACTTGCTCCGTCCCGTAGCGACTATTAAGTCGCGTATTTGATTTGAAATCACATGATACTCTGTCTTTTAGAGATTTATACTATATTTTGGACTGTATGCCATGTTGGGGGCCTTGTGCCGACCTGTTTAGACCCTCAGGGGTGTTTTACCACTATTTCTCACACTATTTTTGATAAGGAATATCATCTCAGTCATGATTTATACTTGTTTACTTTCATTCATATTTTCAAACAAATGAAAGATATTTTGGGTTGAGTCCCCGTGGTTTATGCTGAGTTGCACGAGTGGCTTGTGAGGGTGATGACTGATAGAGGCCGAGAGCCGGATTTGTGTGGATAGTGATGGATCTGGCTGCACGCCGCAACGTTATATACATATATATTAGATTGGGATGCACGCCGCAACGATATATATATATATATATAAATATATATAGATATATAGAGAGATTGGATCCGGTTGCACGCTGCAGCGATATAGAGCTTGGGCTGAAGGAGCCCCTCCGGAGTCTATACTCCCCTGTGAGCGTAGTCAACTATTTATGGATATGGCTGCACGCCATAGCATTATATGATCGGGTTGCACGCTGCAATGATTATTATATGGAACCTATTGAGCATGAGTACTGAGTGTGTGTGCTGATGGACGAGAGATGAGTCCCGAGTGACTGAGAGACTTGCCCGAGAGGCTTTATATTGTGACTTACTGTCCCAAGTAGCTTATTTACTATGAAACTACTGTTTTCACTCTTCTTTATATTTTTGCCTCTTAATGATAAATGTTGAACCAACGTTTTATATGAAATTTGGAAAAGGAAAACTGGAGTTTTTATGAGACTTTCGGGACGTAGATCCTTGACTTGATTTATTATGTTCCACTGATGTTTATTATATGAGTTTTCATGTTTTTAAAAGCTCGTCACTGAGTTGGCGTACTCACGTTACTCCCTGCACCTTGTGTGCAGATTAAGGTGCCCGGATCGAGTGAGACTCGGTTGATCTCGGTGGAGCTTGTCGGAGATAGTGAGGTGGTTGCACGGCGTTCGCAGCCCCACCCTTCTCCCTCTCGTTTTGTCGTATATTTACATTTTCCTAGACTTGATGTATTAAGGAAATACTGTGTCATATTTTGTGTTCTAATTAGTGCTCATGACTATGACTCCGGGTTTTGGGGGATGTTTTGTTTAAATTTTTAATTGATTTTCCGCAGATTTTGAAATATTAAAACGTTCATGATTTTTGATAAATTTCGAGATTGTTTTAAATGGAATGTATTTTGTATTATGTCGGCAAATTGGCTAGCCCAGTACCACGATAGACGCCATCACAGTCAGTGTAGATTTGGGGTCGTGACAAGAAATCCAGGAGCAAAGGTATCTGAATAGTTGACTGCTATCCAGTAATATGCCATTGAATTGGAATTCTCTAAATACTTGAAATAAGTTCATTGTCTATGTATAAAAATTTGTGTTCTTCCAACATACACCCGCGGGTGATCCCATGTCACCCCAACCTACATAAGCCTGATGACAGCATTTCAACTGCAATTTATCCTTTCTACCAACACCGATAAGCCTCATACCCCAAATCCTCACTTTCTATTCATTTCTGAGAGACCCGATTCTTAATCCATATCCGGTAACAGTCTCAACCAGCTGCATCAACTAATGCCTACATACATAAGTTATGACCACACAATATTATACACCACACATAGGCCCATAATAACACGTCTGATCACACTAGCTGCCCGAAATCAACCCAGCACCGGCAATTAGTTTCATATTCGATAGAACTCTATTTCAAACCTCCATAAACCTGACAGTTATGCAAGAAACATGAAGAACTCATAATTAGACATCCGAATCACCAAGCCAAAACTAACACCACCGGGCAGACACTCCACAAGCCCTAACTCAAGAAACACAGAATGAAAATGATCGAATATGAAAAGAGAAACACATAAGGGAACTACCAAAAAAGCCCGACAGACACAACTCTCTATCAGTACAAACCTACAAATCAATATAATAAGTAAATAATTAAAAGCATATGAACAAATCACAAGGATCCCATCCTGATATAATGTCACGCTCCCGAACCTAGTCCTGGACGTAACATGGCAATCGGTTCCTGACTACATGTGACCGAGCGAACCAACTGGCTGGCTGAATCAACATGTGATATCATAACAAACGGAACACAGAAGATAAGCTAACATATAATGATATACTAAAAATCTGGATAATATAAATCAAAGTGTGGAATTACTAATACAATTCTGAAACATATTTATAGCCAACATAGCTTAATATGAAATGCCTGCAACTCTGTCTAACTGTTATTCTAGTCTATGAATCCTCTAATGAAGTACTGAATACACTAACTGTCTAAAAATACTGAAGACTGTAAGGTAATGATAATGCCCCGAAAGAACTGGGGATCACCAAATAGCTGGTACGAGCAAAAAGGGACGTCAGTACATTTGAATTGCACTGGTATGTAAAGCAGCTGAAAGAAAGAATTTTAAATACTGAAACTCTAGCTAAGTTGATGGCTGAGAATTGATAATTGATAACTGAAATGATAACTATTGAAACTGAAACGAAAATGATAACTGATAACTGAAATGATAACTAATAATTGAACTGAAAGGAGGTAAGGATATAAATACTCCCTCTTCTGAATGATGAACAACCTGTTTAACTGAATAAGCTACGGCCTCAGGCCCAATATATATGTGCACAAGCTATGGCCTCAGGCCCAAGTATACATATACATAACTACGGCCTCAGGCCCAAAAATGCATAAAGCATAAACTACGGCCTCAGGACCAATCATGCATAAAACGTATAAACTACGGCCTCAGGCCCTAATACAGGTGTTCAACATTCAGAAATTGAGAATCATACCGAAATACATGATGTTGAAATACTAAACCACACTGAGTTACATGATACATGAATGCTGAATAGAGCTATACGGAGACATGTATTCATGAATTTATTATGAAAATTGAAACTTCAACTGTTTATGACATGCTAACTAATCTAGACTGAGACTCATAGACATCAACCCAAGTTTATATTGATTACGTATTGATTTCACAACGTTCATGATGAAATTCATGAACGAGTTATGAAGCTAGAGAATAGAAGTTCTACAACTATTCAAGGAACTAGGCTTAACTATATTTCTTAGGCAATTGGTAATGTGGTAAAAGAAACATAATGTAGGGAGAATCATTAACATTCCCAAACATCGAGAGTTAGCCTCACATACCTTAAGTTCCTACTCTTGGTCATAATACAACATTCACCAACCCTTTTAACTTTAATCTATATCAATACAAGTCAAAGTGATTCCAAATTAGCAACAGTAGTCATGTTTTGGTCACTTAGGGAGGTAGGTTTTTGAGAGATTTCCTTTCTAGATCAAGTTTTTATGTTTTGGGATTGTGGGGGACAAAATAGGGCAAAACAATGACTTCCCAAGTCCTCCACCACTCCCTTATAGGCTTGACCATGGTCCTGACGTGGTAAATAGCAGGAACACTGCCTCACGACTGCGGTCGCGGTCCGTGCGCGGTGGTTGCACACAGTTCTATAAAATGATCATAACTTTTTGCACAGAGATCCATTCGGGCTCCATAATATATCATTGGAAATATATTCTAAAGTCCTACAATTTTCAAGCTTAGAATTATCCCAAATTCGTTACAAATTTTCACCAAACCCTGCTTGAAGACGGACCTTCTTTAAACTTAGTCGATTTTGTCGAATCATAGGCACCTCACTTTCCATCTTGATTTTCAAACAACTATTTTCACTCATACTCTTCCCGGTGGGACTTCATATGTCTAATATATCAAATTAATACCCATTTAACATATCCACACCTAATCCGAATGTATGGGGTGTTACATTATCTCCCCCTTCGGATCATTCGTCTTCGAATGATTGTCCTGATTGTAACTTCTGCTAACTTCGTCCATAAAAGGTTCTAGTGGAACTATGAACTTGCATTAATACTTGCATACAAAACTGAATGAACACATGATTACCGAACGCTTGATATATTTAACTGAATGACTACTGCATTGACTGAATATTAGTCTGCCAAGGATACATGAATATTGAACTAACATGGATATATGAATATTAAACGGACACGAATATTTGAGTATTGAACTAACATCAATATCAGAGTACTAAGCTGGCATGAATATCTAAGTATTGGACTAACATGAGTAAATGAGTATTGAATTGACATGGGTATCTGAGTACTGGAAACTTGAATAGTATAACATGACACGTGAACTACTGGATGTACCACCATTAATTCCAGTGGCAACTCCAACTGATAAGCTAATTGACCGATCCTTCGCAAGATTCTATATGGCCCAATATAGTAGGGACTATGGTTCCTCTTCTTCCCAAATCTCATAACGCCTTTCATAGGCAAAACTTTCAGAAACACCCAATCACCAACTTGAAACTCTAGGTCTCTATGTCGCACGTCCGAATAGCACTTTTGGCGTCTCTGAGTCGTCTTCAAATGCTCTTGAATCAACTTAACTTCCCGTATAGTCTGATAGACCAAATTTGGTCCCAACAACTCTCCTTCACCAACTTTGAACCAACCAATTGGCGATCTACACCTCTGCCCATATCTCGCATGGTGCCATCTTGATACTAGAACGGTGGGTGTTATTATTACCAAACTCAGTAAGAGGTATGTGATCATCCCATTTACTTTTAACATCAAGGACATATCCTTAATTGTTTGAATAATGCGCTCTTCCTGGCCATCTTCCCAAGGATGAAAAACTTGTACCTAATCATTTCTGAAAGGACTTCTAAAAGTTCTTTTATGTCTTGAACACACAATCTTTCTTGGTACCTCAAAGTACCATCATCTCCCCTTATTCAAAAGCCATCGTCTTATACTTGTGAATCTCCTCTTTCAACTGCAACACATAGGGATCATCAAATTGTTTCTCCTTCACTTTAGCTACTAAGGGGGAAAAAGTCATATTCTAGACAACAACTCTGCTATCTTCGGAGTACGCAAATTGAACTCCTATCTGGGCTAAGCGGTGAATTTCTTTCACCAGAGTTCTCTTATCTACCTCAATGATGAGTTATACTTCCTACACATGATTATCTTCTTAAGCACTTCCTGAAAACACTTATAAAATTGTTGTGAGCTAAGTCTATACTCCTAAGATTAGATTCTCATGCGATGGAACTACCCACGTGATACATAACTAGGCATGATTTTATAGTTCTCTCTCTTCTTTTTTTGTATCCCATGCTAACTATGCAGATTTCAAATCTCCAACTGGACTTACTGCCGATTTTCATATATCCACCTTAAATCAAAGGTCTTATACTTGCGGATCCTTCTCTTTTTGTTGGGATCCAAATAACTTTTGTTATCTTTATAAATTCTTTGAACTATATGTCAAGGAAGACTCACTTTCCGACTTACTTCTGACCAATCCTTCTTACTAGCAAAAACCAAATTGTTCACTTGACGGAAAGCTAATGTATTGATAACTATCATGCACAATCTTAATAATTTAACTCTGCTCACACTGTCAATCTTCGATAAACCACATTTCGATAATTCCTAAAGGCTATTCTTCTATAGTTTGCTCTCTCACTGCTAGCTATTTTTTTATCTTGCACTGCCACTGTACTTCGGGTTTAACTTAAATCTTAAAGTTTTAAAAAACATTAGGTATTTCAAACTGCCGTGCACTCACTAGTGTTAACCTGGCTAAGTAAATCAATTGTACCTCTACTAGCTCTGCTAAAAGTGCTAATTCATTGTATCAACTCAAACATACTTACTATTCTTTTACTAACCACCTGCTAGCGTCATGTGTTCATGTTCTACTTGAATAACTAAAGTGAAGCATAAGGTTATTTCTAACTTCCTTCACCATCCGACCCTATTCTACGGTCGCATACTTATACTTTTTTTTGAACAACGTACATGGATCACACTTAGAGAAAGTTCATTTGTCTTAAACAAAATTGGGATATATAACCCCAAATTTTCTATATACTTCAAAATCATTTCCGAATATAAACATTTGGAGTAAATACTTAGTCACATAATCTAAGGTGGAACTGTCTTATCTTTTATCTCACAGTAATAGCAGCTTCTTACAATAGTTCACTAATGTGGTACTTTCTAATTCTGATTTGAATAAATCTAAGCAACTTAAAACCTTTCCCTAAAATTCAATATCGGCTGCTCTTGGTTCTCATTTTGTACATCATATTATTCTTAGCTATATTTCCCTTAGGCTCTTTTCTGTCCAAAACTATAGTGATCAATTCTATGCCCGCTACGATTGAATTCTTAACATGATACACCATTGGTTCTGGCATACGAATACACTGCCATACATATTTGATAAATTACTTCATGCACCATCCGGTGAGTCTTGGGTCTTAATCCCTAAAACATTTAAAGATTTTGCTATAATCACTGTTACTTACATTTACTTTTAGCACCCATAGGCATCACTGTATACTCACCAGTTACTAGAATTTTGATACAGTGAAAATTGGAGATCTGGTAACTGAATCACTAATAACTGGCATATTGAATAACCATAAACTTGCTAACTTAAAGATTGTATAACTGGTAATTGAGGTAAAGTGATAACCATAGAACATGATAACTACTTTTGCACTTTCTGATAAGATTATGCTCTCTGTACTACTACCCATTGCATCCCACTTTTAACATCATCTCAAGTCTCATTTGTTACCAACCTGCACTCTATAATTATACCCCAATGAGGGAAATCATCCTCTCTAGAACCTTGGATTTTTCTTGCCCTTTGCTTGGGTATTCGATACGTCTGGAATTCTATAAGAAGAGAAGGTTGCCTATTTCTCTAAGCTTCATGGCACGGTCTAGAGTAGAAAGAAATAAGACAATCCTTGATGTCCTGGTAGTTAACCATTTATATCAGTGGCTGGCACACACATATAAAGGAAACTCCATCAGACATGACTTCATAGACTCCCTAAGACTTTTGAACCTAAAGCTATGATACCAAGATTTGTCACGCCCTTGAACTTGAGCCTGGACGTAACACATCACTCGATGCCTGAAATGTGACCGAACGAACCAACTGGTTGGCTGAATCAACATGTGATATCATAACAAATGGAACGCGGAAGATAAGCTAACACATGATCATATACTGAAAATATGGATAATATAAATCAAAGTGCGGAATTACTAATACAATTCTGAAACATATTTATAGCCAACATAGCTTAATATGAAAATCCTGCGACTATGTAAAACCGTTACTCTAGTCTATGAAGCCTCTAATGAAGTACTGAATACACTAACTGTCTAAAAATACTGAAGACTGTAAGGTAATGATAATGCCCCGGAAGAACTGGGGATCACCAAATAGCTGGTACGAGAATCCTAGTGCTCTGAATCGTCAACTTGTAAATCATTACTTGCATCGTGAGGTGCAGGCCCCGAGCTAAGAGGGACATCAGTACATTTGAATTGCACTACTATGTAAAGAAACTGAAAAAAATAATTTTAAATACTGAAACTCTAACTAAGTTGATGGCTGAGAATTGATAATTGATAACTGAAATGATAACTATTGAAACTGAAACTAAAATGATAGGTTATAGTAGATAACTAATAACTGCAACTGAAATGATAACTATTGAAACTGAAACTAAAATGATAGGTTATAGTAGATAACTAATAACTGCAACTGAAATGATAACTAATATTTGAACTGAAAGGAAGTAAGGAGATGAATATTCCCTCTTCTGAATGATGAACAACCTTTTTATCTGAATAAGCTACGGCCTCTGGCCCAATATATATCTGCACAAGCTACGGCCTCAGGCCCAAGTATATGTATACATAACTACGGCCTCAAGCCCAAAAATGCATAAAGCATAAACTACGGTCTCATGCCCAAACATGCATAAAGCATATAAACTATGTCCTCAGGACCGAATACAAGTGTTCAACATTCAGGAACTGAGAATCATACCGAAATACATGATGTTGAAACAGTGAACCATACTGAGTTACATGATATATGAATGCTGAATAGAGCTATACTGAGACATATATTCATGAACTGATTATGAAAATTGAAACTTCTAGTGTTTATGACATGCTGGGTAATCTAGACTGAGACTCATGGGCATCAAACCCAAGTCTACATTGATTACACACTGATGTCACAACATTCAAAATGAAAGTCATGAACGAGTTACGAAGCTAGAGAATAGAACTTCTGCAACTATTCAAGGAACTAGGCTTAACTATATTTCTGAGGCAATTGGTAACGTGGTAAAAGAAACATAGTGTTGGGAGAATCATTAACATTCCCAAACATCGAGAGTTATCCTCACATACCTTAAGTTCCTGCTCTTGCTCATACTACAACATTCGCCAACTCTTTCAAGTTTAATATATATCAATACAAGTCAAAGTGATTCCAAATTAGCAACAATAGTCATGTTTTTGTCACTTAGGCATTTTATCAAACACTTTGTGGCATAAAGCTTCATAGACCTTATTAATGGTGTTTGTACACCCAGTAACCCATTCTCTTGCTCCTAGATAGATTCTAAAGTCTCAAATTTTTATAATCAACATCATTCGTCATCACCCATCAGGTAAGCAACATCGTTAACCAATAATCAACAATCAACAACCCACACCTACAACCATTCATGCTTTTCTATCAAACCCATCAACACATAACTCATGAACTAGAGTCTATAATCGTTATCCAGTGTTAGAATCAATTAGAGGGTGAAGACATTGCCTTTTTGAAGTTCAATCCCATTGAATTTGAGTTCTAGGGTTCCTTCTCTCAACAATGATGTCCCAATCAAATATCTAATGATATGGAGGGTTTAACCATTTTAATAAGGCGTTGGGAAATTTAAATAAACTTAGAATCACCATTAGAACTTAGACCTTTAAGGAGGTAGGTTTTTGAGAGATTTCCTTTCTAGAGCAAGTTTTTATGTTTTGGGGTTGTGGGGGACGAAATAGGGCAAAACAAATGAATTCCCAAGTCCGCCACCACGCCCTTGTAGGCCTGACCATGGTCCTGACCACGGTAAATAGCAGGAACACTGCCTCACGATCGCGGTCGCGGTCCGGGTGTGGTGGTTGCACACTTTTCTGTAAAACGCTCATAACGTTTTGCACAGAGATCCGTTCGGGCTACCTAATATATCATTGGAAAGATATAAATTAATGGTATACAACTTTCATGCTTTGAGTTTCCCCAAATTCTTTACACATTTTCACCAAAACTTGCTTGAAGACGGAGCTTTTGGAAACTTAGTCGATTTTGCCAAATCTTATGCATCTCACTTTCCATCTTGATTTTGAAACAACTATTTTCACTCATACTCATCCCGATTGGACATCATATGTCTAATATATCAAATTAATACCCATTTAACATATCCATTCCTAATACGAATGTACGGGGTGTTATATATAATTGTATCGCAGTACACATCCCAGTTCGAACACATCAAATCACATGAAAGCACGAGGGACTCGCTCTTAACTCTAAATCACAGATCGAATACATACCATACCAATTGAAATCTTCCACTAACTCAACTATGCCAATAAAATCACAACACTCGCTGAACTCTCACCCTGATAGGGTATCAAATCACAGCTCGTAACCAAAATACTCGTGAAATCACATCAAGCTTACCGTAAAGGACAACATGAATTCACTACTAGTCTGGTAACTCTTAATAATAAATAAAAAAAATGATAGGAATGAACACCATTCATAAAATATCCCAACAGGGACAAACACATAAATAGAATGCACATCATGAAACTTACCCATAAATGAAACAACAAAAAAAGGAACTCGTCCCGACAAGCAGAACCATAATGAAATACAAATGGTTCCCCTCTATAACAGATAAAAACATACCTGTATGATAATATCTGGCACAACAGACTCCAGTCTACTATATGAAACACATCAATATGCTGGGCCTCCCTCTCTTACGCGCCCCTTACTCGCCCGAATACCCCGCTGTGACACACCTGCCCGGAATCTGGGACAGTCTCTCATCATGTGGCTGATATCTCCACACACAGAGCAACCTCTCTGCTGACGTGGTTGTGGAAACTGTGCAGTACGAGTACTCTGGGACCTAAGAGCACCTGAAATACTTTGCGAAGTCGAAAGTGCAGACTGAACTGACTGACCACAAAACCTCTACCATGTCATACCCTACCTCCAAAATAAGGACTAGCAGATCACTCCTGTCTACAAGTCCTCCTCAACTCCCTATACTCTCTCTCCTGATCTCGTCTGTCCTCTCGCTCCCTGTCCTACATGCCCTCTAACCGGCGAGCGATCCCTACCACCTGCTGAAATGAAATATCTGACTCCGAATCTCGAGCCATGCTGAACCGAATATCATGCCTGAGCCCCTCAAGGAATCTACTGACTCGCCCTCTAACTGCAGCGACCAAGGCAGGTGCATGTCTTGCCAAATTACTGAATGTGACGGCATACTCTAATACTGACATAGTGCCCTAGTGCAACTGCTCAAACTCCGCGCGCCATTCATCCCGAAGGGAATGAGGTACAAATTCTCTTGAAAACATCTCTGAAAACTGAACCCATGTAAGTGAATCTACATCAAACGGGCTACTAACTCATATGCCCGCCACCACTGATAAAACGCTTCAAGCTGGAACGTAGTAAAAGCAACCCCACTCGTCTCAATAATACCCATAGTGCGGAGGATGCTATGGCACTCCTCCAGAAAACCCTGTTCACTCTCTAAAGCCAAACCGCTGAATGTAGGAGGGATATATCTCTTGAACCTTGCAAATCAAAGATGTCCTTCCTCGGATGATGTTTCCCTAACCAGGAGCTGAGCTGGGACCACATGTGTTGTCACCATGACACCTGGAACCTGACCAACGTGAACTCGCTGCTTTGGAGTGCGGGCGGCGGGAGTCTGGGCTCCTCCCCCGGTCCGTGGAGTAGCTGGTACAACCGGAATCAACCTCGCCTGAGCCAATGTACCAAACATGCTCAGGAACTGTTCTAAAGTCTCCTAAAGTCCGCGGGTAACAGCAGGTGCCTCCGGTACCTTCCCCCCAACTGGAACTACTGGCGGCTCCTCAACTGTTGCTAGGGTAGGTGCTCTAGCTGTGACATGTACTCGTCATCGGCCTCTACCTCTGTCCCTAGTGACATCTTCCTTGGGGTAGCGTCATTAGGAACTGCAACTCGTGTCCTCACCAGCTATGATAGAATGGAACGATAAAAGTTCAAACTTTGAGATTAATGAAATCGCACGATAGGAATGAAGGAAATGAAGTTTATCCTAATATTTTCGTAGCCTCTCGAAGATAAGTACAGACGTCTCCATACCGATCCGCAAGACTCTACTAAACTTGCCTATGACTCATAGCACCTATGAACCTACAACTCTAATACCAACTTGTCACTACCCAGTTTCCGCTCCATTGGGTATCGTGATGGCACCTAGTCTTAGGGACTAGGTAAGCCTAACTTTTAGTGAATAAGAATAATAATAAAGAAAGTTTAACATTCTCGAATATAGAAATCTTTACAAAATTACAATTTCCCAAAACCAGTAGTACAAGTCACAAGCTCTACAGAGGTTGCTATAACTTCTAAATATAATTGTTTGGAAATGAGTAAAAGCAGTGTGAATACAAAATAAGAAGGTGACTCTGAATCCTGCGAACGCGGTGACAGGTTTACCTTTAGTCTCCTCAATAAGAATCTGCATACCTACTAACGATCAATTCCTGAATATGTAAAAAACAATGTACAGAAGTGTAGTATGAGCACACCATAGTGGTGCCCAGTAAGCATCAAGACTGTCACAACCCAAACCGATGGGCCGTGACGGGCACCCGGTACCTTACTCAACTGAATACCAACATAAAGTATCTTTTCTTATCATGCTATCAAAAGTAAATGAGACAGAAAGGTTGTCATAACATGACTAGAATAAAACATGTAATACCTGTCGCTCCCCCCTCTTTCCTCTCCTTTCGGATCGGTCAGGGTTTTTGACATTATTGGGATAACTCATTTCCTTTTGGGATAAGGGATGTGAAGGATTTGAAGAGTCGCCACCCAATGAATTAAGGTGCGTTAGGGCACTTATCAAAGGTCACAATAACACTAATTGAATAACCAGAGATAGGGTAAGGGCTTGAAATTACTCCAAGGGGAAGGTGTTAGGAACCCCTGAAAGTCCACAGTTGTGGTTTCCGTCCAAACAAACTATGTGAATTTAAACAAGTAGCAAATAGGTAGTCGAAGTATACACATGTAAACAAATAGTTGTTTTGGAAAGATTCGTAGTCTAAGCACACATATGTAAGGGATAGGGGAGTCCTAAGTTTTTTATCCTATAGGACCATATCAATGCAATGCTCGGTAATCACTCCTCAGTGAGGGGCTACACGTGGCATTAGCGCACCGGTCATTATATCCATATCTACCCTTTACCCCACCCCTTAACGGTTATTAAGCGAGTTTATTTAGCGATCTCTATGCGTGTTGTTACCCGCCCCTTCCTTGTGGTTCTGGAGGAATTTAGGACCTATAGATATAGGTAGTTCTATACAGACCCCTAAGGTTTTGAAATGATAAAATTCTAAGAGACAAGCAAGAACAAATAGGACTAATCAGATAAATGCAGGAAAGCAGTTATGAGGCCCAGATTTACCTCCACAAGTAATGCACATATCAGCACGTCTCAAACACAAACAAGAAGCAGATTTATTAGACAGGATCCTATGCAGGATTCTAAGTGAGTACCCATGCATAGAAATATGCAGCTTTATTTTTTATAAACTCAGAAGTTGGGGCCTAATCATTTTGCCTATTGATTTTTAAGATTGTTAACCTTTAGACAATTCAGAAGTTGTTTTACCTAAAAGCATGTTGTTCTAGGTGTTACAAAAATGCAGGGATTGTTACCAGTTTCATCTAAAACAGGATAATCATATGTGAGATTGTGTTATACCTTTTCAAGAATCAGTAGTTTAAACTAGGTGGGGTTAAGCAAATGCAACAGAGTCCTAGAGCATGGTATCTAATATGAACATATAAAATGCAGAATGGTTGAGACATAATTTCAAAATGCACATAATTCCTAAAGCATGATTTCTAAATGCACAAAGAGTTACAGGATGATTGAAAACATGATTTTGAATGCACAGGAGTAACAGCTTTATATTAACTTTATTATCCTAGGAGCATGATTTCTAAGTGGTAGGCATAAGCATAAATTAAGGATGTGTTGTGTAAGGAAGCAATAAACATGAAAAGCCTTAAAAACATGATATCTAATGCATGTTTGGCATGGTTTGAATGAATATGTTGTAACTGAGCATGGATTCTAATGCAGATATAGGGAATGTAAAAGCCTAAGGCATGATTTCTACCCAATGATAGAATATATAGCTACCCTTCCCATTCCACTAGCCAACCCCAATATCTGTTCACAAAAACTTATTACAGACAGCTGAATAAATTACATAAATGGATAAAGGAAAAGAAGAAGTTAAACTATATGGAGCCTAAAGTAAGCCCAAATGTACCAAATTTTCCGTAGCCTCATATTCCAAAGTCATAGCCTTTCTCATGTCCGGGTGTGTCAGAGTTCCCTAAGGACCTAAAGGATCCCGGGCAGTGCTCATACCCAGATATAATAACAAGAATTGAGTAAGTGCAGTGTGGAAGAGCCAGCTCCAGTGCATCAGAGTTAAGAGGGATCTCACACGAATCCCCAAAGCAATCATACACTGGAGGGGCAGAACTTAAGGACCTAAGAGTAGAGTGAGAGTGCTTGACATAGTTTTTAAAAATGCTTTGGCATAAAACAGTATTGAAAAGACTCAGTTGAATGAAGAAGTCTTATAAAATAGGAGCTGTTTAATAGTAAAATAGTTTGAACAAGAACAATGTAGTCAAACAAATAACAGATCAACCATATAGCAATCAGATTCAACATTGCTCAACAACAGACTTCCACACAGGGAAGTTGGGAATTGGGGACACATAGAGTATGTACAGTGAACAAATAACAGGCAGAAACATAGAGGTATTGTAGGGTTTTATGGGATTAGGGATAGCTAATGGTACCAACACAATATGAATTTCAGAACAAACAACTAAGAACAGATTTAAACATAGAATCAGACAACTTAGGATAACAAATCAGTTTTGCAAAAATAGGTGCATGCCAGAACTGGACAACAAATACACAAGCATTCAAAAACAGAGTAGAGTCACACTGAGACAGACTATAGGGGAAGTAAACATGCTGATCCTAAAAGGGGTAGGACATAACTAACATGTTAGGTAAAGCAATAGTGTAAACAGAGCAGTTACATGTCGAACAGCAAAAACAAACATAAACAGATCAGGAATATGATAAACTGAAGCAGTAGGAAACACATTGGTTTGGGAGCTTGAATTTAAAATTAGAAATACCAGTAAAGAGAGTAAATACAAAGTGAAGAATAGGAGAGTGTAATAATTAACCTTTCTTTACAACCGGCTAATTTAGTAACAATAGCAAGTAACAAAGAAAGCGGAACAATTTTTGAGTGTATGAGAGATGTGAACTAATGTGAGTTCGTATGTCTGAGTCTAACGAGAGTAGAAGAGAGCAATCTATATAGTAGTTTGAAAGCTAGGCAAATAAGGCAAGAATCAATTTGTTCAGTAATTGAAGAACTTAGAATCAATTAGAGTGAAAATCAGTGCAAGTACTCCCTCAATTAAGGGAGTTAACTTCAAACGGTAAAAGACAGGTAACAAATAAGGAATGAGATCATATATGGCTGAAATATAACTAAGGAAATAATTCAAACATAGTACAGGTATAGAGTAAGCGATTAAGGCTAGGTACATAAGGTTCTAATTAAGGAAATAACATAAGAATCAATTAATAGTATAGTCTACCACATAATAAGGCAAGAAAATAATTTAGAAGTCGGAAATCAGTAAAGGGCATCAATCACAGGAAATCAGTAAAGGGTATCAATTACAGGAAATTAGAGATTCAAACAAAATAGCACTGATTAAAAGAAATTACTACAAGCTTTTGTGAATGAACGGAATAAACATAGTATAGGCAGGGAGAAGCAAAATCAGAAACCCTAATGAGCATAATGGGGTAAAAATCACGAAAATTCAGAACATATTCATGATAAACAAACATGTATACAAATCAACTGAACAAATTAGCATAGACAGACTCAGAACCCAGAACTAAGCCAAGAAATTAGGGGTTTTAACACAATTAATCGGGTTAAAGGGAAAACCTAAATAAACCGTTTAAACATAGTAAAGATTATAGAATAACACTTAAAATAGGATGAAAAGTCATTTTGAAAAAGATGTTAAGAAACCCTAGTTATGGAGATGAAGAGACATATTGAAAAGATCGGAAAATTTCTCATGGAAAACAGTAAAATAACTCAAAATACTCTTAGATCTGTTACAGATCTAACGAGTCAAGAGATAAAAAAAAAGGGTTTCAGAGAAGAACAACCCAAAGATAGAGAGATTACGGCTTAGAAACCATAGATCTAGCCGAAAAAATAGAAAGATCTTACTCAAACAGCCAAGGTGTCCTGAGAACGGTTAGCACAGGCCTGGGAGGAGGAAGTGAACATCCACTGAACCCTTGAGGACCTCGAGACAGCAAGAATTCGGGCATGGGAGGAGCCATAGAGGCTAGGGGTGGTAGAGAACCACCATTGTTACTGGCGAGCCAGCAGCCGGCGAGGGGAGTTAAGGTTAGGAAGAGCGAGTTTGAGAGAGAATGAGAGGGGTGACGGCGGGTGAGTGATGAGAGAATGAGGGTTTGGGGGGGGTCTTAGGTTAATTTCGGAAAGAACGGATCTTGTCTGTTGATCAACGACCCAGATTAAAACAGAAATTGGGGCGGGTAGATTAGTATTTGGGCTTGGGTCTGTTGGGCTTGGGTCTGTTGGGCCAGGCATAATTAAGGTTTTGGGCTAGCTATAATTTAGGATATAATAGAAATAGAAATAGGTCATTTGTTAAATACCCGAATTAAATTAGTCGAAATAAGTTATAATATAATTACTAATTAAAAAGAATTTTATGCATGGAAATAATTTAAAAAATGATTATTTGGTATTTAAAAATATAAAGGACTAATTTCTGGTAGAAAATAGTACAAAATTATATGCATGGGCTATAATTGCAAAGTTATTGTAATTATAGCCAAAAAGTGCCAATTTGGCTCGTTATGGCATAATTTGGTCTTAATAGGACCATAAATTATAAATTAAATCAAGAAATTCTTTTGAAATCATTTGTGATGCAATTTTATAATTATTTATTGGAAATAAAATGCTGGACAAATTTATAAAATGCAAAAAAATTATGGAAAAACAACAATTGCTATTAATGCATGATTTTGAAGGTATATATATGCAATTTTAAGAATATTTTGGGAAAAATCGGGTATCAACAGTACCAACTTATACGTAATACATACAGGTCTATAATACCGAAATGATCACTCGTATACTAAACATAGGCCGACAAGGCCATACAATATTTTACGTACATGACATGTGTCTACAAGTCTCTAAGAGTACATATGTAACGACCCGGCCGGTCGTTCCGAGAGATTTACCCCATTTCCCCCATTTCTGCATTTGTTATATATTTCTAGCCTATTTTTGTTGTGTTGGGTCAGTTGGTTTGGATCCGGAGTGGTTATGGTAAGAATTGGGGCATTTAGTCTCTTAAAAAAGCCTAATAGTTGAGAAAGTCAACTGAGAGTTGACTTGTTGATAAACAAGCTCGGAATGCGGATTTTATGGCTCGGATAGCTTCATCAGATGATTTGGGACTTATGAGTGTGTTCAGAATATTTTTGTGATGTCCAGTGTAGAATTAGGCTTGAATTGGCAAAAGTTAGTTTTTGGCGATTTTCGGTCGGCAGTGGAAATAGGCTATCAGGGTCGGAATGGAATTCAAAAAGTTGGAGCAGGTTCGTAATGTCATTTTTGATATGTCTGCAAAATTTCAGGTCAATCGGAGGATTTTTGGTTTGTTTCGGCGTAGTTGGCGAAATTTGGAAGTTTCAAAGTACATATGCTTGAATTTGATGTAATTTTGGTGTTTTCGTGTCGTTTTTGGTGTTTCGAAGACTCGACTAATTTGGAATAATGATATGGGGTGTGTTGGTATGTTTGGTTGGGGCGCGGAGGGGCTCGTGATTGATTTCGGAATGTTAGCGGGGTTTTGAACTTGGAAATTTTGCAGAAATAGCTGCTGGTGTGATTTCTGGTGTTGGCCGCACCTGCGGATGGGTAGCCGCAAGTGTGAAGTTTGGCCGCAGCTGCGGAGGATTGGTCGCACGTGCGAATTTGGTCCGTTAAATGGGATTCCGCAGGTGCGCACCTGGGACCGCAGGTGCGGGTCCGCAGGTGCGGAAATGCTGGCAGAAACAATATAAAAAGGGCCTCCGTGAAAATTCTCTCATTTTCACCATTTTTGCATGCGGGTGGAGTTCTTTGAAGGCAATTTGAAGAAGGGAACTCGTGATTCTTCAGTGAAGGTATATTCTCTGGTTATTAACATCGTTTCTATGCTATTTTGTTCGGATTAGGCTTTAAAATTGAAGGATTTAAGTAGGAAAAGGTTGGGAAGAAGGGGTGGAGAATTGGAATTTCTTTTGAGGTTTTCGGTAGGCAATTGTGATCCGATTGTGACAATTTTGGTATGAGTAGAATCGTGGGAGGACGAGGTTTCTAGTGAAATAAAAATGATCGAATTCTGAGACGTGGGTCTGGGGCTCGGGTTCGGCCGAATTTCAAAATTCTTGTATAATTTGATTGTTTTCGATTGGGTTGTGTTCCTTGGTTGTATATTGATGATGTTAAACTGGTTTTGGCTAGATTCGGAGCAATCGGGAGCCAACTTGAGGGGAAAAAGAATAGTGGACTAGTGTCGTGGCCCGGTAGAGGTACGTAATGGTTATAAATCTTGTCCTGAGGGTATGGAACCCCTGACTACATAATTCTCACTGATTTTAGAAAGGCGCACATTTCGGATGACAAGTATGTGGCGCATACTGATTTTTGGATTGGATTAGGTCATCTCCGCGGCAACCAATGAGTTGCATATTTTACTCAAAACCTTATGTTAAATTATGTTCTAAAGATTTGTGAAATATTTGGGCTATAAGTCGTGTTTGAGGCCTCGTGGCAATCTGTTTAGACCCCCTTGAGGGCTTTTCACTGTTGTTTTTCCTCACTATGTATTGATGATTTCACTCAGCTGCATTGTGCATACTATTTTCGAAACTCAGCCTGATTTACACCACTTTGAGATTTAAAATGATGTTTTGGGTCGAGTACCTTGTTATATTGATTTGCCCGAGGGGCCGTTTGAGTGGTTCTGTTGAGTGAGGCCGAGGGCCTGATTGTGAGGTGCTGAGTTATGGTGAGGTGCTTAGTGATATTAGCGCTTGGGCTGAAGGAGCCCTTCCGGAGTCTGTACACACCCCCAGTGAGCGCACAGAGTGCCGAGTGTCGAGTGTCGAGTTACGAGTGATTGGGAGGCACGTGTGACTATGAGGTGCTGAGGGACTGATTACCAGTGATGGTGAGGAATGCCCGAGGGGCTGATTATTAGTGATTGTGAGGCATGCCTGAGGGGCTGATTATGATACATGTTTTGCCCGAGGGGCTACTTATGATTTTACTACTTTCACTCTAAGCTTATGAAATATGTTTTGCTCGATGGGCCTCTATATGATTCATTTCATTTTCATACTAAATCTTTTGGTTTGAACTTGTTGAAAATATACATTCTTCAAAGTATTTTCCTGAAGTTGGTTTTAAGGCATGATGATTTCATATATCTATGTTATACTATTGGAAAGTAAGGTTGTGTATATTGTGATTTGATGGCATTGGGTTTATGTGTTTCCTTTCCGCTTAGACTTGATTTATTTTCATTACTACTGAGTTGGCGTACTCACATTACTCCTTGCACCTCTGTGTGCAGATTCAGGTGCAGATATCGAGCATTACCCATTTATTCCGCGCGGAGCCAGATTTGCGGGATATAGAGGTAGTTGTTCAGCGTTCGCAACATCTCTGTTTTTCCCTTCTTGATGTATCTAGATTTCATTCGGAGGTTTTGTATTATGATAGTATATTTTGGCTTATTCTTCTAGATGCTCATGACTTGTTGGCTCCGGGTTTTGGGGTTGGTGGCACTGTTTATTGGCCTACTTTATTTAGTAAACTCTGTATATTTATGAAATGCTTGGATTTTGATTGGGTTTTTGAAAGAAATTGTGAACATGTGGTTATTGGCTAGCCTAGTTCCACGATAGGCGCCATCAGAGACGATTTAGGATTTGGGGTAGTGACAGTTTGGTATCAGAGCCTAGGTTACATAGGACTCAATGGTCATGAGCAGCTTTAGTAGAGTCTTGCGGATCGGTATGGATATGTCTGTACTTATCTTCGAGAGGCTGCGGAACCCTTAGGAAAATCTCACATTCTTAAATTCTTGTCGTGTGAATCCATTGTATTCAGCTAAGAGCGTAACTCTTGAATTCCTTCCATGTATTCGAACGCGCACGAGAGCGCTTGGTATAATTTGTGCATTGACGGATTGTGACTTCCATGGATGAGATGTGATTTTGGCATGTTGGTAATGGGCCAGTCTGGAGGACTTTAGGCCGAATTCATTCTTTGGCTTGAGTGTTGCGATGTTCGTTGTGTGGGCACATGTATTTGGAGACTTATATGGCTGTTTGTGTTCTTATTGATGAGAAGTGGTGACTGATGCCCATGTGGTGGGTTTGATTTGATGGTTAGATGTGTTCAAACTGTGATTTGTGACAAAAAAGTTGGCTGGAAATGTGGAAAGATTTATTGAATGTTTGATTTCTGTCTCGGTTTGGTATATGTCCTTGAGTTGTGAGTATATTGGAAGACCTCTCCTGTTGTGTAGTTGTGGAGTGAAGCGGATCTTTCTGTTGGGTTATGATTTCTTGGTGATGTCTTTTAAGCTGACCATTGCCCCAGCATTCATGTATTTGATTAACGGTGTATTCTAGCCGTAATAGCACTCCTTGCTATTGTATTCATTGATGGCGTCCTAATATATTCGCGTAGCCAGGAGTAGCGTACTCAGTATCTGAGGATGGCATTATAAGTATTCAGGAGGAAAAACTCTATGCCAATTCTCCGAGTGTGAATTTTGGCTCAGTTCAGTAGCATTATTGGGACACGTAGTGTCCAGTAAGGGTATCCATGTGGTCAGACATGTGTGGTTAGAGCTTCCAGAAGCTCAAGATTTCTGTGACCACCTCTCAGGTTTTTACTGCGTATTGTGATTCCTCGAGGGTAGGCGTTGTTTATGTTTAGATGCAGGAAGGTGTTGTGATTGCGTGATAGTTATGCTCTTCAGAAGTGTATGGAGAGATATCATGATTGAGGCTAGCGGGTAGGGGTATCTCCTACGGGTTGTCCTAGGGTATGTGGTCCCGATGTAGTTTTGTAATAAGTTCTCTTCTACCAGTAAATGATATATGTTGTAATTGGAGTTTAGATCGCTTGTGGAAGTTGGCGTGACTGTTACGATGGTGAATGCGAGATTTGTAGATGACTTGAGTTGTTAGACGAATGGTGTTATTATGGTCATTGTGAATTATTATTTGTCTTGATCGTTGGCTTTGAGCCAAGTAGGGGAATCTGTTAATGATAAGTTAATTGCACGATTTAGATCGCTGGTAAATCAGCTGTGACCTGTAGGTGTGGGGTCTGGGAATGTCACGAGTAATGGAAATTTCTTCGATATAGGTTGTAATGTACTCTATTGGGTAATTGGGTTCTATTGAATGATTTAGTGGAAATTGTAAAAGGTGTAGTGTGTGCAGTGTATGAATTTGCTTGTGGCTTCAAGTGAGTGGATTACTTTCCTAGTATGTTAGTGTGCAAACGGGTCATGTCGATTCTGTCTAATTGGTCAGTGTGATTGAGATTTACGTTAGAGGATGTCAAGACTTGTGGCATATCTACATCATCACGGATTCTACATATCAGTATCAGGAAGGTGAAGGTAATGGCTTTAGATTCGCAAGAATTCTCTTCGGGGTAAGTATTTTGAATGTGGTACTTTTAGGGATATTTGAGAGAGTATTCGGCGGCTTATGAGCCTTAGACGGTATGGTTTTATGCTTGGGTCACGTGTGGTTAGTCTGGGTTGAAAATTGTGGTATTACGGCAGGAAGAAGTATCAATTTGAAGGTAAGTCAGAAGAAACTTGGGCAAATAGGGCAACTTAGTAGTAGGTCGGATCGGCATGGTAAGGGATACAATTAGTTCCTTGGGTGTTCATAAGGTGACGCATTTTTTTTGGGTGTTTCTTAGCAATGCTCTTTAATTTCGTGGCCTGCGTAGCTTGGTTGATTTAGAAGAATTCATTCCTGATGGTTTGGTGTTGCGTAAATGTGATTTCAGATAGTTTCTGATGGTTTCTACCGCGGTTAAGGATGCATATTTTCTTTTGACGTGTAGTGAATTTGCTTCTAAATGGGATCAAATGGATGTTCTTGGCTAGTTGGGTACATAGTAGCTTGTGGCTCAGAAGGGACCATGGAGTTCCCGTACTTTTCCTAGGTTGGCATGGCGTGTGCGGTATGTTGGGTAGAGTTGAGATTTGCATATGTAAGGTCACGGTTCGGTTCTGGAGGGAAGGTCATAAATTCTTAGGCAGCATGGGCAGTTTCAGATGACTAGGTAGTTGATATCACTAATTGGTGCGACTTGACGAGGGAATACGTTTCAGAAGGAGAAATGTGTTTGAGTTAAGGGCACTTCATTGGTATCGCGTCGCCTTATTGTTGGATTGACTGTTGATATTCAGGGTTGCTTGGTAAGCAGAAGAATTATGGGGGTATCCCTCGTGGAATGAGTGAGTATTTGGGATGTGTTATGTATTCGAGCGGTGGGGTTGAGATCAGATATAGCAATCTGTGCGCTTCATGGACTTCGAGACCGAGAGTTCTCATAAATAGGTTATTGTGGTATTGAACTGTGAAGATGCGAGCATAGCTAGTCGGATAATAGTATGTACCATGATTCCGTCATTGTGAACTCTTCTATAAGTTATCTATCTGTTATGGGTGATCAGAGTTAATTTAGGGTTACTGGTAGGCTAATATGGGTGTGTTTTTTGCACCGGGTCGGAATTGTTGGCTCCGAATTTCTTCTATTGAGGAATGTACCATTCGATTATGATTGAGTTTATTCATGTTCTAGAGTGATCTATGAGTTACCCTTCGGTGTTGCGAGGAGTGGTGATTATTGGTTATATGCACATAAGGTGCGGTTCTAATTTGGCTTTATAGCTAGATTTGAGTAAAGTAAGTATTTGGGTGTTGCGGAATCGAGACGTGTTGGTTATATACATTCTGTTTCGGGTGGCATGGTATCGTCCGGTTTCCCCTGTGGTTATAGCAATGCACTTTGAGTACTTGATGTCGAGTTTCGAATGGTTATTGATTTTAGGCAAGGTGTCTTGAAATATTTCAAGTTGACCAGCGGTTGGATGAGATAGAGCAGTGTAGCGGAGTTATGTAGGGGTATGAACTTTAGTATTGGATTCGTGTGTTTTGATTTTTACTGTCTGTGCCAGGCTGTTAGCATGATATGGTGATGGTAATTGTTAATGGCAGGACAGTCCTCTCGTGTGGATCTTTTATATAATTTGATTACATTGGGAAGTTTTTGTTAAGTGCACAAGTTGCACAGGTTTTGGCTTCGAATTGTATTGATGTGTCATGTCATCAGGTTGGTCGTGATGGATGAGAAGAGGTCATTGGATCTAGAGTGAATATTTTCAGAATTGAGGCATTTAGTCTCTTAAAAAAGCCTAATAGTTGAGAAAGTCAACTGAGAGTTGACTTGTTGGTAAACGACCTCAGAATGCGGATTTTATGGCTCGGATAGCTTCATCATATGATTTGGGACTTATGAGTGTGTTCAGAATATTTTTGTGATGTCCAGTGTAGAATTAGGCTTGAATTGGCAGAAGTTAGTTTTTGGCGATTTTCGGTCGGCAGTGGAAATAGGCTATCAGGGTCGGAATGGAATACTGAAAGTTGGAGCAGGTTCGTAATGTCATTTTGGATATGTCTGCAAAATTTCAGGTCAATCGGAGGTGTTTTGGTTGGTTTCGGCGTAGTTGGCGAAATTTGGAAGTTTCAAAGTTCATAGGCTTGAATTTGATGTAGTTTTGGTGTTTTCGTGTCGTTTTTGGTGTTTCCAACGCACGACTAAGTTGGAATAATGCTATGGGGTGTGTTGGTATGTTTGGTTGGGGGCTCGAGGGGCTCCGGATTGATTTCGGATGGTTAGCGGGGTTTTGAACTTGGAAATTTGCAGAAAGAGATGATGGTGTGATTTCTGGTGTTGGCCGCAGGTGCGATGTCACAGGTGTGAAGTTTTGGCCGCAGCTGCGGAGGATTGGCCGCAGGTGCAAATCTGGTCCGTTAAGTGGGATTCTGCAGGTGCGCACCTGCGACCGTAGGTGCGGGTCCGCAGGTGCGACTAAGTGTCCGCGGGTGCGGAAATGCTGGCAGAAACAGTATAAAAAGGGCCTCCGTAAAAATTCTCTCATTTTCACCATTTTTGCATGCGGGTGGAGTTCTTTGAAGGCAATTGAAGAAGGGAACTTGTGATTCTTCAGTGAAGGTAAGTTCTCTGGTTATTAACATCGTTTCTATGCTATTTTATTCGGATTAGGCTTGAAAATTGAAGGATTTAAGTAGGAAAAGGTTGGGAAGAAGGGGTGGAGAATTGGAATTTCTTTTGAGGTTTTGGGTAGGCAATTTTGATCCAATTGTGATGATTTTGGTATGAGTAGAATCGTGGGAGGACGAGGTTTCTAGTGATGTAAAAATTATCGAATTCCGAGACATGGGCCCGGGGCTCGGGTTTGGCCGAATTTCGAAATTGTTGTATAATTTGATAGTTTTTGATTGGGTTGTGTTCCTTGGTTATATATTGATGATGTTAAACTGGTTTTGTCTAGATTCAGAGCAATCGGGAGCCAATTTGAGGGGCAAAAGCATAGCGGACTAGTGTCGTGGCCCGGTATAGGTAAGTAATGGTTATAAATCTTGTCCTGAGGGTATGGAACCCCGGACTACATAATTCTCACTGATTTTAGAAAGGCGCACATGCCGGACGAAGAGTATGTGGCGCAGACTGATTTTTGGATTGGACTAGGTCCTCTCCGCGACAACTAATGAGTTGCATATTTTACTCAAAACCTTATGTTAAATTATGTTCTAAAGATTTGTGAAATATTTGGGCTATAAGCTATGTTTGGGGCCTCGTGCCGATCTGTTTAGACCCATTGGGGGCTTTACACTGCTAGTTTTCCTCACTATGTATTGATGATTTCACTCAGCTTCGTTGTGCATACTCTTTTCGAAACTCAGCATGATTTACACCACTTTGAGATTTAAAATGATGTTTTGGGTCGAGTACCCTATTATATTGATTCGCCTGAGGGGCCTTTTGAGTGGTTCTGCTGAGTGATGCCGAGGGCCTGATTGTGAGGTGCTGAGTGATGGTGAGGCGCGGAGTGATATTAGCGCTTGGGCTGAAGGAGCCACTCCGGAGTCTATACACACCCCCAATGAGCGCACAGAGTGTCGAGTGCCGAGTGATTGGGAGGCATGAGTGACTGTGAGGTGCTGAGGGACTGATTACGAGTGATGGTTTGGTATGCTCGAGGGGCTGATTATGAGTGATTGTGAGGCATGCCCGAGGGCTGATTATGATACATGTTTTGCCCGAAGGGCTACTTATGATTTTACTACTTTTACTCTGAGCTTATGAAATATGTTTTGCCCGAGGGGCCTCTATAGATTCATTTCATTTTCATACTTAATCTTCGGTTTGAACTTGTTGATAATATACATTCTTCGAAGGATTTTCCTGAAATTGGTTTTAAGGCATGATGATTTCATATATCTGTGTTATACTATTAGAAAGTAAGGCTGTGTATATTGTGATTTGATGGCATTGGGTTTATGTGTTTCCTTGCCGCTTAGACTTGATTTATTTTCATTACTACTGAGTTGGCGTACTCACATTACTCCCTGCACCTCTATGTGCAGATTCAGGTGCAAATATCGAGCATTAGCCATTTATTCCGCGGAGCCGGATTTGCGGGATATAGAGGTAGTTGTTCAGCGTTCGCAGCATCTCTTTTTTCCCTTCTTTTGTGTCTAGATTTCATTCGGAGGTTTTATATTATGATAGTATATTTTGGCTTATTCTTCTAGATGCTCATGACTTGTTGGCTCCGGGTTTTAGGGTTGGTGGCACTGTTTATTGACCTACTTTATTTAGTAAACTCTGTATATTTATGAAATGCTTGGATTTTGAAAGAAATTGTGAACATGTGGTTATTGGCTAGCCTAGTTCCACGATAAGCGCCATCATGGCCGGTTTAGGATTTGGGGCCGTGACAACATAACTGTCACAAGACTGGGACATGGCCCAGACATACCAATCAATACGTGTCCAATGAATACTGACCAAATAGGCAACTCTGGAGCAAATGGAGCGCACCAACACCTTTGGCTGAGGTGATTGCTTACTTGGAGGACTCTCGACCTGTCAATCGGGAACTTCGGGTATGAAATTCAGTGTCCCCATACAAAAGGGACGTCAATACAAATAATGTACCGAGTATGCAAGGACTGAAAATCAGTAAATAATAGACATGAGAGAAACATGGAGTAAAATATTAAACATGTATATCTGAATAGCTCTGTGAATCATTTAATATTGTAATTTCATGCATATGCGTATAAATGTCATACCATGCATGGGTATATGCGTTCATAACACCATTAAGCCTCTGCGGGCATCCCATCATGTCATCTCGGCCACTATGGGCAAACCAGCAACGTATACCAGCTGATCAGGTGGTGGTGCGTATATAACGTCGTAACCTTTTCCCATATCCCATTTACATATATATATATATATATATATATATATGCGTATATAACACCATCTGGTCATGGGTCAATGTACATGTATAAATGAATGCAATGCATGAGAAGCATGTCGATAAAATCTCTTGGAATGTCATAAGACCATTATGCCTTTGAGTAATATTATAAAATAAACTTTATTAACTTACGTATTTTCTGATACCCATGAACAGATAGGCCAAATAGGCAACTCTGGAGCAAATGGAGCGCACCAACACCTTTGGCTGAGGTGATAGCTTACTTTGAGGACTCTCGACCTGTCAATTGGGAACTTCGGGCATGAAATTCAGTGTCCCCATGTAAAAGGGACGTCAATACAAATAATGTACGAGTATGCAAGGAATGAAAATCAGTAAATAATAGACATGAGAGAAACATGGAGTAAACTATTAAACAAGTATATCTGAATAGCTCTGTGAATCATTTAATATTATAATTTCATGCATATGCATATAAATGTCATACCATGCATGGGTATATGCGTTCATAACACCATTAAGCCTCTGCGGGCATCCCATCATGTCATCTCGGCCACTATGGGCAAACCGGCAACGTATACCAGCTGATCAGGTGGTGGTGCGTATATAACG
>ML343165.1:0-32389 GCA_005239505.1 Nicotiana paniculata | reverse complement strand
CATGCACCCTTTTACCCGACATGGTTGGAGGATAACTTAGCTGGGAAAGTTGAGCCATGAATCAGTTGGGGAAACAGGGTCATAGACGAAGATGCAGAAACCCAAGTAAAGTACAACAAGTTACGCAATAGGATTCATGACTCCGAGGCCGAACATCAGGAGATACACGAGACAGACAAGAGATTAATCAAGGAATGGAGGGAAATGGCTATCACCTCCAATGAAAGGGTAGAATATCTGGAACAAGGTTTGATGGAGCTAGAAGGAAAGATAAGAAAGAGGGTCGCTGACTGCCAGAATGCTGAAGGAGGCGAGGGAGGACATCTAGCAAGAGTATACCTGTTGTTGGGCATGCGCGAACTGGGGGACTTGATTGATGGAGTCAAAAAGATTAAGCCCGGGGAAGGTCCTTCTGGGACCAAGTAGATTAGATTTACCTGCTTTTCCTAAATGTAATAAAGCTAAATGCTAGTAGTGTCCTATCTTTTATTATCTTAGTATCGTGTTGGATTCATATATTTTTAATGAGGCAATTATTGGCATCTAAGTTCTCCAAAACAACTTTTCGCTAGGACTACCTCGGGCACAACGAGGCTCCCAAAATAGGATGCGAATTTACATTCCGCAGTATGTGTTTAAATACCGCAAATACTATTTTCAGAATTCTTACTAACTTTGCTACCTTTTGTTTTTCTTTTTTTGATTATTCCCATTCCCTAAAGGTTGGTTCATGCATACTGGCATCGTCAGCTTATCATACTAGATCCAGGGGCCCTCCACCTTCTCCTCCTCCAAGTCCACCAAAAGTCAAAGGGAAAGCAAAGATGGATGATTTGAACATCACCAAAAGAGACAACAACACACATGTTGAACATGCAGAAGCTTCTGATGGCCGAAGTACAGGCCCCAAATGATGTAGTATCACAACTTGAGCAGAAAATACTAAAAATCCAGGGTGAGCTCAAGTAGGTCCGGAGCTTAGAAAATCTATCCCTCACACTCAATATCCCATATGTCAACCATTCAAACACTCAGAACCCCGCACCACCGCAAAACACACCCAACAAGTACCTACAAAATCCTCCTGCACCCCACCATTACACAACCCCTCCACATAATCAAACTATCCCTCCACAATACCAGCAAAACACCTATCATACTCCGCAAATGCCCCACAAATCATTCCCGAACCCCAGAACTCCAATGATCACCATTATACCTAAACTTCCGGTCACCAAAACAACCCTATATACGTGGAAACCCTACCTCACTCCACTCAGCCCGTATCCTATGCACCAAAATCCTTTGAGAAGGACCTGCTCATTAAGAACTTGGTTGAAGAGCTCAAGAAGTTGACAAGTCGGGTTCAAGGCGTCGAAGGAAGAAAAGGGATAGAAGGTCTGAACTATGAAGACCTATGCATACAGCCCAATGTAGAATTTCCAGAGAATTACAAGCCTCCCAAGTTCGAAATGTTTGACGGAACAGGTGATCCCAGGGTTCACCTGAGGACTTATTTCAACAAGCTTGTAGGGGTCGGAAAGGATGAAAGGATCCGAATGAAGCTTTTCATGAGGAGTCTTACAGGAGATGCTTTATCCTGGTACACAACCGGGATCCTAAGAAGTGGGCCAACTGGGTGAGTATGTCGTATGACTTCATGGACAAATTCAGGTTTAACACAGAGAATGCGTCGGATGTCTTCTACATTAAGAACTTAAAGAAGAAGCCCATTGAGACCTTCCGCGAGTATGCCACTCGTTGGAGGTCAGAAGCAGCCAAAGTCAGGCCGACATTAGACGAGGAACAGATGAACAATTTCTTCTTCAAAGCATAGGATCCACAGTACTATGAAAGATTGATGGTTATTGAAAACAACAACTTCTCCGATATCATCAAACTCGGAGAAAGGATTGAAGAGGGCATTAAAAGCGGTATGGTGACAAACTTTAAGGCATCGCAGGCCATTAACAAAGCACTACAGTCAAGGGGTATATCGAAGAAGAAAGATGCAGGAACAGTAATGGTCGCCCAAGGACCCAAAACTCCCCTTATATATCAAACCTCCCTACTTACATACCAAGCACCTCCACCCACATATCAACCATCACTTTCAGATATTCCCAAACAGCCACTGCTTATCACACATATAATTCCCAACCCTCTTATTTTCAGTCACCTCCAACTCGTCCAAACTACTCAATACCTCGGCCTAACGGCAGACCACCTAAATAATACACTGCCATTGCCGAACCCATTGACCAGCTGCATGAAAGGTTGAAGGTTGCTGCCTATGTCACTCTTATCCCTGTTGCGACTGTAGAGAATTCATCCCAATGGGTCAACCCAAATAAGACCTGTGCATATAATTCTGGCATGAAAGGGCACACCATTGACGAGTGTCGAACACTAAAGGCATTCAGGCCAAAGAAGCTACACCCAACGTCTGCAACAACCCCCTCCCAGATCATAGGGGTGAAGGTATCAATGTGATAGAGACCGATGAGGAGTGGGATCCCGAGGGATCAATTGGACTTATCAAAGAGGGTGACCATCCTAAGAAACCCGCAGTCACGCTTAATCCTATTATAGTACAAATACAGCCGCCAGTGGAGGTTGACATAGCTGCATCAGTTCCATTTGAAGTTGAGATAGCACCCCTCGCAGCTGTGCATGTTCCATTTGAGGTGGAAGTAACCACACCTTTCACAGTGATAGTGTCAACCACGCCGCCTTTCAACACCAAGGCTATACCCTGGGATTATGTGGCCGAAGCTAGAAGAAGAGGAAAAAATAAAATAGAAGAATCCGGCGCAACACAAGGAATGACCAGAACGGGAAAAGTCTATACACCAGAGCATTTGGGAGAATCCAGTAAGCAGGCTTCTAACAGAACGCCCGTTATTGAAACAGACCCGGACAACCTTTGGAGGAAAGTGCAAGCAAATGAGTATTCAACCACCGATCATTTGAACAAGACTCCTGCTCAGATATCTATCCTGTCATTGCTACAGAATTCAGAAGTGCACATGAATGCTCTCTTAAAGATGTTAAGTAAGGCATATGTACCTAACAACACCACTGTCGGAGAAATGGCCAATATGGTAGGACAGGTGCTGGAAAGTCACAAAATCACCTTCCACGAGGACGAGCTGCCACCCGAGGGTTTGAATCATAACAGGGCACTACACATTACCGTGCAATGTGAGGACAATTTCATTGCCAGAATTCTGATAGATGTGGGATCCAGTCTCAATATTTTCCCATTGACAACACTGAAGATGTTGGGCTAAGCCCTGTATGAGATACGAGAATGGACCATGAACATGAAAGAATTTGATGGGTCTTAGAGGGCTACCATTGGGGAAATGAATCTCTGTTTGCAGATGGGGCCTACATGGTTTGATGTCGAGTTTCAGGTGCTGGACATATCTGCATCCTATAATCTATTGTTGGGAAAAGCATGGATACACGCCGCTGGGGCTGTGCCGTCAACTTTGCATCAGACTGTGAAGTTTGAATGGAACCATCAAGAGGTGATTATCCATGGAGATGGGAGCAACCCCATTTACAACCGTCATACTATCCCGGTGGTTGAGAACAGAAGAAGTCTCAAGGAGAAACTTATCATCACATCGAGCGGGTCAATGCAATCGAGAAAGATAAGTGGTGGAGTAGCAAGATAGAATGTATGCTAGCGTGGAGAGGATATGAACCCGGCAAGGGTCTTGGCAAAAACCTTCATGGTATCTCCAAGCCAATACAGTTGAAACATCAACCTTTGGGCTAGGATATCGGTACACCTGGCAAGAATACAATGACTGGTCACCACCGTGGCATGGTCCGTATTATCCACTTGAGTAGCCTATATCACACCTGAGTCAGACTTTCCAACAGAACGACATCATATGGGGATCAGAGGAGGAAGAAGCATTGGCCGCTTTGAGGAACTTGTTCCTGGAAGATGAGGACATGGATTTTGTGTAATTATTGAGGAGAGGAGGAGGAAGGCCCTACCAACCGAGCTGTGGAGAAAGGATCATTCCTCAAGAATTGGACTGTCAGACCATCCAGGGCCCGACTAGTCCTGGGGTAGCAAGTCTGAACAACATTGTTTATTTTGTTGTTTTCTAAGAAAATGATTTCCCTTTTTTGCATTTCTTTTAAATAAAATCTCTAGTGTTCCAAAAACGTTGTATAAATTATTGAAAATCTCTTTTATATTTTAATGGATCGATATTTATTATTACCATTTTCTCTCATATATTTATCTATACAGCATTACTATTTCCTGTCTTGATGAACCAACAACTGTGACATGTAAAGAGGCAACACAACAAAAGGATAGTGATTCAGAAGAAGAGGATGTCATACCCGAGGAAATCGTGAGGGAAGTAGAGGATTTTGAGAACAATCCCAAGTCCAACCTGGACGAGACTGAGATAATCAACTTAGGAGGAGATTCCGAAACTGTCAAGGAGACCCGCATCCGCATTTACTTATCACCATCAGAAAAAGAAGAGTACACACAGTTCCTGAAAAAGTATGAGGACATCTTTGCATGGTCATACGACGACATCACCGGGTTAAGTACATCTATTGTGGATCACAAGTTGCCCACAAACCCGATGTGTCCGCCAGTAAAGTAGAAACTCAGGAAATTCAAGCCAGACATGAGCCTGAAAATCAAGAGGGGTCAGACCAAGACAGCTCGCACCGAGGCAGCTGGTGTTGAAGAAGATCTTTCTGCATCAGGATGAAGCCAAAGGAAAATTCTCTCCCAACTGGAAAGGCCCTTACATGGTTCACAGAGTATTGACAGGGGGAGCCCTTATACTCGCAGAAATAGACGGAGAAGTATGGCCAAAACTAATCAATTCAGATGCAGTCAAGCGATACTATGTGTAATTATTTATGTTTCCGCAAATGATGTAAATTGAACTACGCTCGACCTGATTCCTGTTTAAGAGGGGATACGTAGATAGCCTTGTGGGTTCGGTCACAATTCAATAAAATTTCCACTTTCCCCATTATCAGAAATTGGGGCAGAATTTTGAGGAGGACCCTCAAAATTCTGAAGCAAGTTGAGTGATCGCAGCATATACAACAGTCAGAAATGTTTGTCCGTCTAACTAGGGCAGAATTTTGAGGGGGACCCTTAAAATTCTACAGCAAGAGAAGTCGCAATGTCTCGGATCATGTCACAGTCACTGGTTCATTTAACCAATTTTCTAAAAAACATATCTTTTACTATGACTTTGAAAACTATGCATGCTTGCTTTTGAAATAACTCTGTTTAGAAAACGCTACCCCCAATGATTTGAACAGGATCTTCAGACTGAGCAAAGCAAGCACAGCAAGCCGACGGAGACGCGAACCAACCTCCCCCTTTACAGAACTCACAATTTTTCTTTGGATGCAGGAACAAAGAATATACATGTTTCAAAGTCACAATCTTCATAACAACCACAATACTGAAGTGTACTACCAACTAAGAAAACACTGCTATCACCGGCTATTTATCCTATTCTGCATGGGACTGAGACCTGTCCCGCATATTTGAATGAGGCTAAGCCCTGCCTCTAGTTACATAAGGCTAAGCTCTGCCTTCATCTGCATGAGACTAAGCTCTGTCCCGAATCTTGCATGAAAGTAAGCTCTATCTCCATATCTACATGAGGCTAAGCCCTGCCTCCATATTTTCATAAGGCTAAGCTCTACCTTCATTTGCATGGGACTATGTCCTATCCCAAAATCTTGCATGAGACTAAACTCTGTCTCCATATCTGCATGAGGCTAAGCCCTGCCTCCATTTGCATAAGACTAAGCTCTGCCTTCATCTGCATGGGACGAAGCCCTGTCCCGAATCTTGCATGAAACTAAGCTCTATCTCTATATCTGCATGAGGCTAAGACCTGCCTCCATATTTGCATAAGGCTAAGCTCTGCCTTCATCTGCATGGGACTAAGCTCTGTCCCGAATCTTGCATGAAACTAAGCTCTATCTCCATATCTGCATGAGGCTAAGCTCTGCCTCATATTTTCATAAGGCTAAGCTCTGCCTTCATCTTCATGGGACTAAGCTATGTCCCGAAATCTTGCATGAGACTAAACTCTGTCTCCATATATGCATGAGGCTAAGCCCTACCTCCATATTCGCATAAAGGTTAAGCACTGCCTTCCATCTGCATGGGACTAAGCCCTGTCCCGAATCTTGCATGAGGCTAAGCCATGCGTTCTATTTGCATAAGGCCAATCATTGCCTTTTTATTTGCCGAGACTAAGCATTGTCTCTCCCGCACTATCTATTTTCTCTTCTTTCGGGCTAAGCTCTGCCCTCAAATTCACAAGACTAAGCCTTGTCTTGTTGCTCTTGACATCATGTTGTTGCATCTCATGGGCTGAAATATCACCAACTTGTCCAAAGGCGTCATAGTCTAAAGGCATCATCCTCATAGTCGGAAAACACCATGTTATGGCTTGAGGATCTCTCAAAGTTGCATATCATTATTCAAAGGCGTCATGGTTCGGAGGCACCATTCTCATGGCCCGAGAACATCATTTCATGGCCTGCGAATCCCTCACTGAACAATTCATGGCCCAGGACATTATGGTCTAAAGATGTCATCCTAACCGTTCGAAGACAATTCTCATGGTCCGAAGGGAATCTGCATCATGTTTAAATTTCCGCATAAATATATGCTCGTAGTATATCTTTACTTGCAGGTGACCCGATAAGCAACCGTTATACCAAAAGGAGCAATCCCGCTCCAGTTCCTACAAATTATCTCAAACCTGACCATTCACCATAACCATTCTTCACCTATCCCGAAATCTCGTGACCGTCCTTGTGGTAACTTCATCGGTACACTCCGCCGATGAATCCAGAACTACACACGACCTAATTCCTGTAAAACCAGGGATATGTAGGTAGCTTAGAAACCAGAGTGTAGCCTAAATCTCTCAAACCATCTCGCTCGGTCAAAATTGACCATCATATCTTTACCCGACCACTCTTTCATCCTTCCCGAGTAAAGAGGGGCATATGCTGATATCCAATTGTTTTTCTATAATATTTTTTAAATGCATATATACCTTCAAAACTATTCATTAGCATCAATTGATATTTTTTCATAATTTTTACATTTTTAAAATTAATTTATCTCAGTATTTTATTTATATAAATAATTACTAATTGCATCACAAGTGACTTTATTACAATTTCATGGCCTAATTTTGCTGTTTATATTTATATTAGGTTTAAATTATTTCACAAATATCCATATTTACATTTTTTGGTTACAATTGCAATAACTTTGCAATTATAGCACATGCATGCATTATTGCATTATTTTACTAGAAAATATTTTTTTATATTTTTAAAATATTGAGTAATTATTTTAGAACATTTCAGTGCATGAAAGTTATTTTTATAATTTTTTAATCATTTGTATAAATTATTTTCATCAATTATTTGGGTATTTAACAAATAGTCCTTTTTTATTTCAGACTTAACCCCTTTTATGTCAGCCCAAATCCTCAAATAAAACCAGCCCTAACCCCTTAGGCCCAATCTGTATACACCCGACCCAATCACCCCGTTTAATCGTGGTCGTTGATCATTTTGATCAACAGTCCACGATTAAACCTACCATAATTAATACCAACTAACCCTAACCCCTAATTACTTCTTCAAACCGGCCGCCCCTGAATCCCTCCTCCTCTCCATTCTCTCTCAAGCTCACCCTAACCCTAATCGCCGTCACCGGCGAGAACCCCCTTCTATGGTGTTTCTGTGCCTTCTCCAACCACCACTGGTCTCCTATACTCCCTGGCTCTTTGATTTCATGAGTCCTTGAGGAGATCTCAAGGGAAAGACAACCTGTTCCGGTCTGAAAATTTTTCACCGGCCAGTATCAGGCCATGTTCGTTTATGAGTATGGATTTCCTCTTATTTTTGGTACGAATCCATGGGTTTTTGACCGATTCTTGTCATTTCTACTATTTTCTGAAAACCCTAGTTCGCTATGTTCGATTCTTCTCAGATCTTTATATATCTGAGGTGATTCGAGTATTATTAAGTATTTTCCTTTAAAAATCCCTTGTTTAAATTAACTATTTCGATTTTAGTCACTCTTTCTAAAACTAGGGTTTTTTCCCAGACCTCCTTCAAAAGATTTTCTACTTTCAATGTTTAATCTGTTCATATTTTTACGTATTTGACTAATTTTTTGCATGAATGCTCGAACTCTAGATGTTTCTAGTGGTTATACTGATTTCTTCTTCTTTCGTTTATTATGATGATTTCTGGGGATCTGTTGTAGTAACTGGTTCTATTTAGGGATTCAAATATTTTCCCTGTCAAACCCAGTATTCTTTGGGATTTTTTACCCTAATTGATCTCTATTAAGGATTCGAGCCATCTTTTCTTGTTAAACCCGGTAAATCTGTGAAGTTTTATACATTTATTTTCTATTTATGGAGCCTGGGTAATTCTTTTGGTAAAACCAGTTTCTTTTGAAGATTCTTACTGATTATTTCATATTATTTTGCGCTATTAAAATCTGTGAGCACAGATCCTATTTGTTTCCCTATTTTGCAACTTTAATTGATTACACTTTCCCTAATTAGTTGTCCGTATAATTTTGGGATTTTTACTGATCCCTTATTTTGTATGATTTGGATTCCTTGCCTTAATTACCCCCTGTTGTTACAACTAATCAATTACCCCAAATTAAGAGGGTCTATTCCGAACTCCTTTAAGGGAATTGATTCTGTGATTCTATGGTTATCCTTAATTGACCGACTTCTGATTCTTTTACCTTATTTGTTCTACTCCTAAAGTACTAAATATATACTCTTGTTTTACCTCTCAAAGACACGTACATTAGTTCAAACACACACACACACACAAAAACTTTCTCTCATCCATGTTTCTGCTACTTGTGTTCATCGTTTGTCTAGCCGGCTGAAAGCCAAGGCTAGACTGTTGAATCCTGCCTACTTTACCTTTTGCTTTTGCTTCCTTAACTGGTATGTTTCTATCTCTAATGTCATTATGAATTTCAAACCTATACGATTATCTGTTGCTCCATGATTCATGTCTCTTCTACACTAGTTCAATCGCTTATGTACTCAATGCTACATTCTTTCCTGTTTACTGCTTTTGATCATGCATGTCTTAAGTTCATTCTTCCATGTCTATTGCTTAAATCAGTATGCCATTCCTATTTAAATTTTCAGTCTGTTTACTGCTTTAGACCAATGTCTACTTTTATGATTAGTGCTATTATCTCTTCTGTCCACTAACTTCAATTGGCATGACTAACCCTTTGTAATTAGACCCCTGTCCTCAGCATGACTATTCCTACACTTAGTCTCTGTGCTTTACTGTTTATTACTACTTTAGCATCAAATATGGCTACCCTGTTAAGACTCTAAATTCGTAGTCTATGTTCTAATGGATGCTATAAATTTGGTGGCTTAATGTCATTTGACCCTTGTCTATCCTGTTGCTCAATGTGCTCTCTCTTTCGCTTTGTGTTTCTGAATCCTATGTTCCCAATCCCTGATCCCTATCTATGAAATTGCATGTCCTCACCTAGAGTTAATTAATAAACCAAGTTTGAATCCGGGTGGTATTGGGCTTTGTCACTTTGCTGTTGATTATTGAACCTTTCTTTCCTCAGAATGTTTTCAAATTTTTTTTTACTCTTCATATGTTTTCCTAAACTGTGTCCATTACTAAAAGTATTTCTCACTCCTAAATGTTTTACTCCTATACTTCTTTCCCAAAGTTATTCCAACTATGTCAAGCACTCTCACTTCTAATCTTAGATTACTTAAGTTCTACCCCTCCAGTGTGTGTACTGCCTAAGAATCCATGAGATTCCTCCAAACTCTGGCACACTGGGGCTGGCCTTTTTCCACACTGCACATAATCACTTCCCTACTCAAAGGGTCTTGGTGTGAGCATTGCGCGAGATCCCTGAGGTCCTTAGGGAACTTTGGCACACCAGGACAATCCTATTGGCTATAAGACTTTGGCATCTTGGACTGTTTTGAAGGCCTAGTATTTCCCTGTTGACTTTGGGCCTATCTCAGGCTCCGTATAGCATAGCTTATATTTATTATGTAATTCATTTACTTATGGTCTGTAATAATAACCTTTGTAAATAGCTATTGGGGAAATTAGTAAAGGGGAGGGGATTCATATATGGATTTTTGTAGGGAGACCTGGTAGAAATCATGTTTTAGGTTTATATTGTGTTTACTTGCATTAGAAATCTTGTCTTTAGGTCTATATTGTGTTTACTTGCATTAGAAATCCTGCCTTTAGGCTAATATTATGTTATTTATATTAGCAATCATGCTTTAGGTTTATATCACGTTTACCATGCTTTTAGATCACTTGGAATACTAGGCAATGTGTTATAGGTTCATTACCTCATTTGTTACGAAATTTTTCTTCTGCATAAGCATGATCGTCTAGAAATCTTGTTATTAAGTTACCGCTGCAATTCTTCATAAGAAAATGTACACCTTCTGGGTGCTTTAGAAATCCTGCTTTAGGATTGTGTATGTATTCGCTTTACATCATGTCTACATCGCCTAAGTCAATAACGGTCCTGTCTATATGTATGTTTAAAAGCAATTTCAGCACTTAGACAAGCATATTATAGGACGTATTAAAACTCAAACTGTTTGCTTTCCTTTCGTCAATTTTCAGAATTCTGTTTGCATTTTTAGATAGCATTATAGGGTATCCCTGAACCATGCCTAGGCAAGCCTATAGGTAATTAAGTCCTTATAAAAATTGTAAACCTATGCGTTGTTTATTTGTGACTGCCCAGATTCAACATGTTCTAAAAATCAGTAGGCAAACTAATTAGGTCTTTACCGCTTTGCCTTAACATAACACTACACATTCTTTGTTTTTTCATGCTCACCTAGATATCATGTTCTAGGACCTTTTCTGGAAACATCTGAAATCTGGTTGTTTGAGACGTGCTAATTGTCTGCTTATTTGCGGAGGTAAACATGAGCCCTTAATTGTTGTCTTACTTGACAGTCCTGTTTGTTCTTTGTTGTCGCTTAGATTTTCCTTTTTAAACACTTTATGAGAGTCTAGAACTACCTACAAATAGAGGTCTTAAACAACTCTGGGACCACAAGGAAGGGACGGGTAATGCACGCTTAGAGTTCGTTTAATTAAAATCGCCCATACAATCGCTAAGAGGAGGGTAATCGGGTAGTAAAAGGATATGATGACCTGCGTGTAACCCCTGTAGTTGAGGAAGGGTTACCGGTCATTGTACAGATGTGATCCTATAGGTTAATAACTTAGGACCTCCCTATCTTTATACATATGTGTGGTTAGACTGCTTACCTTTTAAACTCTATTTATCTTATTTCACTAAGTAAGTTTGGCCGGGGCCCACCATTGTGGACCTCGAGGGGTGCCTGACACCTTCCCCTCAGGGTAATTTCGAGACCTTACCCAATCTCTGGTAATGTAGACTGGTTTCATGAGTTACTTGCATTAGGTGCCCTAACGCACCTTAAAATCCGTTAGGTGGCGACTCTTCAATTTCTATACCCTTTTCCCAAAAGTAAGGGAGTTTTCCCAAATGAATGTCGAAACCCGATTCCGCGAGGAACAAAAGGGGGTGCGACAGGGGCACTCGTCATGTAGTGAGGAATTTCCCGAGACTCAGGAGGGGTGCACCTCCACAGATTACTCAGGCACCATGTGCTCCATCGGGTCCTCAGGCTATGGTTACAACACCATCTACCACACCACCTGCACAGTCAACTCGAGGTGGAGGTCGAGCAGGTAGAGGTCACCCTAGAAGGGGAGGCTTGGCCAGATATTATGCCCTTCCTGCTAGGACGGAGGCAGTTGCATCCGACTCAGTCAACACATGTTTGTTCCGGTCTGTCGTAGAGATACATCAGTCTTATTTGATCTAGGCTCCACGTATTCCTATGTGTCATCTTATTTTGCTCTGTGGTGTGTATCCCGTGATTCCTTAAGTTGTCCTGTAAATGTGTCTACACCCGTGGGATATTCTATTGTGGTGGACCGTGTGTATCAGGCGTGTTTGGTTGTTCTTAGTGGTTTTGAGACCAGAGCCGACTTATTGTTGCTCAGTATGGTGGATTTCGATGTTATTTTGGGCATGGACTAGTTGTATTTCCATTATGCTATCCTTGATTTTCATGCCAAGACGATGATGCTGTCTATTCTAAGTTTATCATGGTTCGAGTGGAGAGGTACTTTAGATTATGTTCCTATCAGGGTTGTTTTATTACTTAAGGCTCAGTGTATTTTTGAGAAGGGGTGTGATGCGTATCTAGCATATGTGAGGGATGTTAGTGTTGATACTCCTACCATCGAGTAGGTTCCGGTAGTGAAGGATTATCAAGATGTATTCCTGCAGGATTTTCCGGACATGCCGCCCGATAGAACTATCGACTTTGGTATTGATTTGTTACCGGCCACTCAGCCTATTTCTATTCCACCCTATCGTATGGCCCCAACAGAGTTGAAAGAGTTAAAGGAACAATTGTAAGAGTTTCTTGATAAGGGATTTATTAGGCCTAGTGTGTCGCCTTGGGGTGCTCTTGCCTTGTTTTTAAAGAAGAAGGATGGCTCTATGCAGATGTGTATTGACTATCTCCAGTTGAACAAGGTTACAGTGAAGAACATATATCCATTGCCCCGTATTGATGACATATTTGATCAGCTTTAGGGTGCCAGCATAATCTCTAAGATCGACTTGTGTTCAGGCTATCATCAGTTGAAGACTCGGGAGCCAGATATGCTGAGGAGTGCTTTTAGGACTCGGAATTGTCATTAAAGGTTCCTTGTGATGTCTTTGAGCTGACCAATGCCCCAGCAACATTCATGCACTTGATGAACAGTGTATTTCATCCCTATCTTGACTCTTTCATCATTATGTTTATTGACAACATTCTGGTGTACTCCCGGAGTCGGGAGGATCATGAGCAGCACCTGAGGGGTGTGCTTCAAATATTGAGAGAAAGGAAGTTATATGCAAAATTTTCGAAGTGTGAATTCTGGCTAGATTCAGTGGCATTTTTTGGTCACGTAATATCGAGTGAGGGGATCAAGGTAGATCTGAAAAAGATTGAAGAAGGAAAGAGTTGGCCCAGATCATCCTCAACTATGGAGATACAGAGTTTTCTTAGCTTGGCAGGGTATTACCGTTGATTTGTAGAGGGTTTCTCATCCATTGAAGCACCTACGACCAGATTGACCCAGAAGGGTGCTCCGTTCTGGTGGACCGAGGAGTGTGAGGAGAGCTTTCAAAAGCTCAAGACTACTTTGACTACAGACCAGTGTTGGTATTTCCTACTGATTTGGGGTCTTATATGGTGTATTGTGATGCGTCACGCATTGTTCTCGGTGTGGTGTTGATGCACGACGATAGGGTGATTGTCGACGCGTCTAGATAGCTGAAGGTGCATGAGAAGAACTATCCTCTCCACGACCTCGGTTAGCAGTTGTTTCTCATGCTTGAAGATCTCGCGGTACTACTTGTATGGTGTCCCTTGTGAGGTCTACACCGATCAACGGAGTCTACAACATCTGTTTAAACAGAAAGATCTTAACTTGCGGCAGCGGAGATGGTTGGATCTGCTTAAGGATTATGACATCACCATTCTCTATCATCGGGGGAAGGCCAATGTGGTGTCCGATGCCTTGAGACGCAAGTCGGAGAGTTTGGGAAGTTTAGCATATCTACTAGTAGCAAAGAGGCCTTTAGCCTTGGATGTTCAGGATTTGGCCAACCAGTTTGTCAAATTGGATGTTTATGAGCCGAGCAGAGTTTTGACTTATGTGGTTTCTCAGCCTTCTCTTTATGATCGTATCAGGGAGTGTCAGTATGATGACCTCCATCTGCTTGTCCTTAAGGACACGGTTGAGCATGGTGATGCCAAGGAGGTCACTATTGGGGATGATGGTGTATTAGGGATGCAGGGCATGCTATATGTGCCCAATGTAGATGGTTTGCGAGAGTTGATTCTCCAGGAGGCTCACAGTTTGCGGTACTCCATTCATCTAGGTGCCGCAAAGATGTATCAGGACTTGAGGCAGCATTACTGGTGGAGGAGACTGAAGAAGGACATAATGAAGTATGTAACTCGGTGCCTAAATTGTCAGCAAGTGAAGTATGAGCATCAGCGTCCAGGTGGATTGCTTTAGAAGCTAGAGATTTTGGAATGGAAATGGAGCGAATCACTATGGATTTCGTTGTTGGGCTCCCACAGACTTAGAGGAAGTTTGATGCAGTTTGGGTAATTGTGGATAGATTGACCAAGTCAGCTTATTTCATTCCTATGGTTACTACTTACTCTTCAGAGAAGCTGGCTCAGGATTACATTCGCGAGATTGTCAGGCTTAATGGCGTGCCGGTACATCTCATCTCTGACCGGGGTACACAATTTACATCACAGTTCTAGAGAGTCGTACAACATGATTTAGGCACATGGGTGAAGTTGAGTACGACATTTCACCCTCAGACGGACAGACAATCCGAGTGCACTATTCAGATATTGGAGGATATGCTTCGTGCGCATGTGATGGATTTTGGGGGTGCTTGGGATCAATTCTTTCCACTTGCGGAGTTCTCCCACAACAACAGTTATAAATCGAGCATTCAGATGGCACCGTATTAGTTAAGTGTTAAAATAGTTCTTTTGAATATCTGGAATTACTTATAAATGGACCGTGTTCTAAAAATGACAACATTTAACTAAGCTCATCACATTGTGGTCCAAATAGCGTTGTAGAACCAAATCGGAGAAAACTGGGCTCAAATGGAAAAAGCCCAAAAAGAACATCCATGTCTAGCAACAGATCCAAATGGATCATGTGCCACCGGATAATATGGGTCCATCAACAGGCTCTACTAAAATAAGGTTATGACTTCAATTACAGTTGTAAGTTGTAACCATGAATTCTGGCTAGAGCTACTACTTTGAATTCTAACAAATTTATTTCTTATCCGGACAGGCAACAGGACTTGAATTAATTATAAAACAAGAGAATAATATTGCTGTATTTATAACTTGCATTAATATCCAAGATTTGAAAATTGTTAACAAGTACATGACACGACTATCTAATGAACTCATATCCATATCCAGATCTTCAGATTAATAGAGGATTAATTGCAAACGCACATCCTCTCCAAATCTTGCATTTAAACTTCAGAGCACTCCTATTTTCTTTCCTCTTTTTGAAGTTTTTCAGTATTTCATATCCTAAATGAAATTTTTGAGTTTTCAGAACTCTTCTCAGTGGCTTCTGAAATTTTTCAACTGCTTTGCGTGAATGAGAATATGTGAGGATGAGTGTCAAGAGTGTGTATCAGATCAGAGAGAATGAGAGTGAATGAGTTGTGTATGTGCTGGGAGTGTATATTGGTAAAAGAGTTTCACACGTGTAATAAATCTTGATGACTCAGTAGTCTACGTGGAGCAATGAAGACACTACAGCGAGACGGGACTCTATGAAGAGGTATGAAGCAAAGTGGCACGACAAATCATACCCATGGATTAATTAGCTACGGAAGTCTCAACCTGATTAAGAAGATGAAGAGAAACGGTCAAAGTGTATCTGGACAGAATAAAGGACAGATTCAGAGATCTTCAAATTAGTGATCCACACGTTACACAACATTCACGCAGCAGTTACGACTGATTCATTGTAACGTTACATTAGTGTCATAATTAGTCATTAATGCTCAATCACTGAAAAGGGTAGACGTTATATTAGGAAATTTCCTATATAAGGGAGAAAAATATAACCCGTAAAGGGGAGAAGAAAAATATTCGAACTACTATTGCAATATACTTACTTTTTGTACATCTTACTGCTTTTTATTTACAAATTACCTACAGTTATTATCTTATTCTTTGATTATCAGAAACCCGTATTCTTCTTAAAATAGATTTGGACAAAGAATCCAATTATTTGGTCAAACAGAGTGAATGAGTCGTGTAGGGAATATCTCTGAATACTGAGGATGCAGAATAAATGCTAAAAAACATGAACCAAGACACTTATTTGTAGGCTGACAGTTACAACTTTCTTTTATTTCTTTTGCATCCCTACTCCTCTTCCTTTTTATTTTTAAATCCCTAAAACTCTTAATGCTTGACCTTTTTTTTACCTTCTTTTGCTTATCAGTCCCCTTTCTATCTTCAAGAAGCTTATTTGGCAGTTACAAAAATATTCCTTGTAGTAGACTTTTCTCAAGTAACCTTTTTTATCCCCTATTTTACCACCTCTTTTACCCGTTATCTATTATCATAATACAACCAATATTAAATTACAGAACTTGGGCCTGCTCTAAGCCCATGACAGAGCTTCTTTAATCCAAACAAACACTCTCATATCATTAGGATTCTCAACTAAGCCCAATACCGATTCTGTGACACAAATTACCAATTTAAACAAAAAACATTAAATTACGATATGGCATGATGAAATCAGAACAAATTGATGCCAATTAAGGAATCAAATTTACTTAGTTCCGATTCAAAAAGGAAACTGTGACGACCCGACCGGTCGTTTTGTGTTCTAGAACCACGTGCCCCTAAATGAGACTTCATGTGGTTGATTTTACTGATTTATAACTTGCAATGATGGTTGGTTCGGGATTCGGAGGAGTTTGGGGTGGTATAGGAACACTTAGTTCCTTAAGGTTGGCCTTAAAGGCCAAGTTTGACTCCGGTCAATATTTTTACTAAACGACCTCGGAATCAAGATTTGAAAGCTCCAGTAGGTTCGTATGATGATTTTGGACTTGGGCATATGTTCGGAACGGGTTTCGGATGACCCGGGAGCGTTTCGGCGCCAAATAGTGAAATATAATTCCTTAAGTTTAGAAAAATGAGGTTTGGAATGTGTTTTTGTGTTATCGAGGTCCGAACAGAATTTCGAGACCGGGAATAGTTATGTCATGTCATTTATGACTTTCTCGCAAAATTTGGTGTCATTCCGAGTAGTATAGGTATATTTCGGCGTGTTGAAAGCGAATTCAAGAACTTAAAGTTCTTAAGTTGTATTTAGTTGGTTTTGGGGTATGATTCTTGGATTTAGTGTTGTTTCGGACGTTCTGAAGGCTCGAGCGAGTCCGTATTATGATTTAGAACTTGTTGGTATATTTGAACGGGGCCTCGGGTGGTCCTGGAAGCCATTCGGACATCGCGCAAGGCAAACCAAGCTCAAAAAGAGCTGCTGGTGCATCAGATCTGGTGCGACCGCACCTGCGAAGGACCAGCCACAGGTGCGAGACCGCAGGCGCGGTCGAAGCCTCACAGGTGCGGCCTTAGAGGGGCTGCCCAATTTCCGCAGGTGCAGGCCTTTTCTCGCAGAAGCGGAGCCGCAGGTTCGGGCTCCATTCCGCAGGTGCAACCCCTGGCCTTCTTCTCCTCTTCTGCAGGTGCGAGCACTGGCTCGCAGATGCTAGACCGCAGGTGCAGTCCTCGAGCCATAGGTGCGAAAGTCCTGAAGGCAATAGTGGTTTTTTTAAATGTGGGACTTAGACATTTTTAGGCCATTTCTTTCATCCTTGGACGACTTGGGGAGCTTTCAAAGAGGAGATTCGACTTAACAATTGTGAGGTAAGTAATTTCTACTTAAAAGTGAGTTTAACACTTGAGTTTTGGTAGATTAGCACACAAAAATTAGTAGAAATCATGGGTTTAGATTAAAACCTAGGGTTTTTGGTAAAAATAAGATTTAATCAAGAAACTTGTTATGAAATCATGCAAAAATAATATAATATTGATCCTTAGGTTATGGGTGACTATTTCCCTTGAATATTTTCGGAATCCGAGCATGTGGGACCGGTGGTATATTTTAGGATTTTTGCAAAATAGGTTGGGGTAACCATTTAAATAGGAGAATTGTGGACTTTCGAACATAGATTGATTTATTATATAATGTTTGGCTATTTCAAGTCCTTGGGCGACGAATTTGGAGATTCGGGCGCATTCTTGACCCGAAAAATAGGCTTGAAACGAGGTAAGTCTCCTTTCTAACCTTGTAAGAGGGAATTTTCCCTATAGGTAAAATAATGAATTATATGCTGCTATTTGTGGGGGGCTACGCACGCACGAAGTGACGAGAGTCCGTGCGTAGCTACTATTATGTTTATGTCGGGGGAGTTTAGGATCCACAAACATGCTCTATGTGCCGTATCTTGTAGTCTTAATGATAAATTTAGAATTTCTTGGCATCATCGAATTATTTAATTGGATATATAAGAAGGTCACCTACCATTATTTAGTTTATTGGTTTCCCCTTGGAAGAATATCCCCAGATAAACCCCTGATTTCCTGTTGAATGTGTGTATATATGGGGTAACTCTATTATTTATTTTGACTGCGTCGCATGTACGATTCCCGATCGGGGATAATAGATGCATCTTTGGTTCGTGTCGTTCGACCCTTCGGCAGTGCATATTTATTATTTTGTTGGATCGGCCGCACGTTCGCAACATGTTATGTACTTGCTACTTGTTTGGTATTTCTGTGGTTGTTTAACTGTTAATTACCCTGGAAGATGAATTAGTAACCCGTGGGTAGGGAATTTGACACACAAAGATATCTGTAGGAAGATTTGAGGTTCCTGCCTTTACTACTTATTCATAATTTGCCATTCCTGTTTAGCCTTATATTTAAAACGTATTATTTTGGCCCTAGTAAGTGTCAAGTCGACCTCTCGTCACTACTTCTTCGAGATTAGACGGGATATTTACTGAGTACATATTTTTTATGTACCCATGCTACGCTTCTGTACTTAATTGTACAAGTTCTGAGGCAGGTGCATCTGGGTAACAGTCCGGAGCTCGTCCTTTATTGCACTAGGTTGAGGCTTCACGATGAGCTGCTTCTCCTGATGACATTCAGCAGCACTCAGGAGTCTTTCTTTTGCTATTTCTGTCTATATTCTCTCAGACAGTAGGATAGTCTTTTATTTCTTTGATTCTACTCTACTAGATGCTTGTAGACTTGTGACACTAGTTCCTGGAACACACATTGGTAGACTATTCTTTTGGTGATGTAATTAATTAAAGTTGACTTTTGGGTTTTCGTAACTTAATTGCCCTGTTATGTGTTATATTCCATACGTATTGGATAAATTATTTTTGAATTAAGGGAAGGATTTAATAGAAAAAAAAAACTAGATTCACTAGATAATTAGTTTTGGCTTGCCTGACATCGGTGTTGGACGCCATCGCGACCTGGATTAGGATTTGGGTCTTGACAAAAACTTTACAACTAAACTTAGAACACAAAACCAAATCGTGAAACCTTTAGACCTAACAAAACATCTCAAAAACTAATGAAAATATAGAGAAAAAGAGATTACCTAATGTGATCAACAGCCGCCAGAAAAAGAACTTCGATCAATAGCCGGAATCACCACACGAGCACTGGCTCACACTCGAGGCGTAGCCAGTGCTATATGTGGCAGAGTCTGCCATGAACCGGCACCACAGTTCTGGCTGGTCAACAGTGAGTTGATCGACGGTAGGTGAATGAAAGACAACTGAAAATGACTGTCATGACCCAAATTCTCCTGTAGGTCGTGATGGTGCCCAAAGTTACCGCTAGGAAAGCCAACAGTGAACTAACCACATGATTGTTTCTTTTAACATTTGAAAAATAATTGATTTTTAATTGGTGCATAAATAGGAAGTAAAAATTTAATAAGATGAAAGATAAATAATTTTAAGAGCAAATGATATAAGTAAATATCCAAAAGAAAATATCATCATGTGTCTTCCGACATAATTTTCAAGACATTGTGTCACAAGTGTATGGGCTACTAGTAGAATCTATAAAAATACTACACTATTGTCTGAAGTGAAATAGACAGAAAGTAAAAGCAAAAGGAAGACTTCGGGTGCTGCTGAACGGGCTCGAAAGGCAAGTCACTGCAAAGTCTGATGAAAATCAAGGATGCGCGCCGGACTGATAACCAGATGCACCTGTCTCAGATCCTGCATGATTAGTGCATTAGTGTAGCGTGAGTACATAAATAACATATACCAGTAAGTATCTAGTCTAACCTCGAAGAAGTAGTGACGAGGGGTAGGATCCCAAAACTTACTATGGGCTAATAATAAAATACGGAAATTATAATTAAGCATAAGCTATACAAATACAACTGAAAATTCAATAACAAGAGGTAAATAAATAATTTTTTCGCTAATAGTAAACCCCAAATTAATTTCCATCCGTTAACAAATTAATCTCTCAAATCAATGAAACAATATCACTTATAATTGCGCTCCAAGAGTTACTACGCACGCATTATGCCGAGGTCGTACGACCCGACCCGACCCAACATACAAATATATAAAATGTGCACTGCCGAGGGTCGAACGACACGAATCATAGATGCATCTATTAACATGCCGAGGCGAATGGCCCGCTCCCATGGGAGTAGTGGGATTTTACCTCGCTCGCGAAAAAATACTTGCGACACGAGTGAACATAGATTTCTGAAAGTTATCGTAATATTCCTCAATTCTTTCTAAAAATAAGAAATCCAAACTGGAAACTTTTAAATCTTGAAATCCTCAATATCAGCTCTATTTAAGGAAATTAATAAGTACAATCAAATAACGGTGTCAACTAGGCATGGTGTAACCTAAGACTATCCGGACATCACATAGAATATAGCTACGCACAGACTCTCGTCACCCAGTGCATACGTAGCATCCCACACAAGCAATTTACAACAAAACACACCTAAGGGGATGAGTTCCCTCTTACAAGGTTGGAAAAGAGACTTACCTCACCTCAAAGCTTACTTTCCGGTTTACCTATGTGCTTTAAACCCTCAACTTGGTGTCAAACGACTAGAAACTAGTCAAATATTATATAAAATAATCAATACATGTTCAAAAGTTCATATCCTAACTATTAAAGTGATTTCCCAACCCTAACTGAAGAATTCCTAAAATTCACCCTCGGGTCCACGTTCCCGGATTCCGGAAATTTTTGAAGAAAGTTGTTATCCATAACCTCATGAACTCAAATATACAATTTTCACTAAATTCCATAACCATTCTCGTGGTTAAATACCATTTTTATCCAAATGTATTTGTTTCATCTAAACCTATGATTTTCATAAATTTACATGTTAAAATCTATCCATAATCTATGTATTAAACTCATATTAGGTAGAAATTACTTACCTTCAAAAGCTACGTTGAAATCCCCCTCTTTAAAGCTCCAAAATGGCCTAAGAGTGCAATAAATGAATCCAAAAATGGCTTAAGTCCCGATTTTAAAACACATTGCTCAGGTGCCTTCTTCTTCGCGAACGTGGAAGAGGCCTCGCATTCGCAAAGGCAAACGACCCAGGCCCCCAGAAATTACTCATTGCGAATGCGATAGGAGCCTCGTGAATGTAGAGGCTGGCTTGGCCTACCCTTCGCGAACGCGAGGGCTTCTTCCCGAACGCGAAGAATAAAAGCAGCCCGAAACCCAGCTCAGGCTCCTCGGCGCGAACACGAAGGTCACAGGTCCCAGACTTTCACGAATGTAGGCTGGATATCGCGGACGCGAAAAAAAATCCCCTAGCTCCAATTCCTTCATCGCGAACGCGTGAGTCCTTCCGAGTTCGCGAAGAAGGAAACCATAACTGGAATTTTTGATTTTTTCAACATTGCTCCAGGCAGTCCGAAACTCACCCGAGCCACTCGGGACCCGATCCAAATGCATCAACAAGTCTATAAACATAATACGGGCCTATTCAAACTCTTGAAACGCGTAAATAAACAACGAAACTAAGAATCGCACCCTAAAACCGAATTGAATCAAAATATGAACTTCAAGTTTCCGAATTGCTCCTAACGCGCTGAATCATACTTAGATTACTCAGAATGACACCAAATTTTGCGGGCAACTCTTAAATCACCATAAAAAACTATTTCCAGGCTCGGAATCCCAATTGGACCTCGATAAAACCAAATCCCACTTTAAACCAAATTTAACGAACTTTAAAACCTTCAAACAACCAATTTTCAATATTAGGCGCCGAAACACTCTTAGGTCATCCAAAACCCGATCAGAACATACATCCAAGTCGGAAATTATCATAAGAACCTATTGGAACCGTCAAATCCCGATTCCGAGGACATTTACTCATAACATTGACCGAAGTCAAACTTAGCCTTTTAAAGCCAAACCAAGGAACCAAGTGTTCCGATTTCAACCCGAACCCTTCCAAATCCCAAACTAACCATCCCCGCGAGTCATAAAACAATAAAAGCATATGCGAAGAGTCTTATTTAGGGGAACAGGGTTCTAGAAAGCAAAATGACTGGTCGGGTCGTTACAATGACCTTAATAAAAAGCTCAAGGTGAGAGGAGTCGACTGATGTAAGTTTCGAACTTAGGGGATCTTTGGTTGAGGAGAAACCGAGAGAAGGCATATTATGATTTTTTTTTTTAAATTCTTAGATCTTTTAAGCGAAGAGTTTTAGATGGAATTAGAGGAAGCTAAGAGTGGATTTGGATTAAGGGAAGGTTGGGGATTGTAAAGTGAAATTTCGGGTGGATTTGGGGCTGAGCCGCCGCTGTGGGAAATTTCTGTCAATGGAGATAGGCAGGGCTGATAGAGAAAAGGGGAAGGAGTTCTGATGGGTCTTTTGGGGGGGGGGTAGGGGTTCTGTCTCGGAGAATTATAAATGATGGGGTAATGAGCTCCTGCCCTTTGGATTAAAGAAGGTGAATGGTGGGGATTAATTGGACATCAAAACGGGGTCATTTGATTTAGTAAAGGGCTAGATCGGGTATTGGACATGGTTAGTTTGGGCATTGGGTCAGGTTTCGAGTTGTTGAGGGGATTGGGCCGCCAAAACGCTTGGCCCAAGTGAAATGAGGAGCAGTTGGCCTCCTCTTGCTCTCTTGATTTAAATTTCAAAATTAGCCCACTAATATAAAGTCCTAATTTCGAACTATTTTGCAAAAATGATCCAATTAACCACTTTATCTACCAACTAATTAATTAAATAAGAATTGTTGAACCAAAACTAATTGATCAATCAACCAAACTAATGTATTTTTTTTTTTTTTATGATTTTGGTCTTTTAAGAATGCAATTAACATGCAATTAAAATCTAAAAATGAGAAGAGTAAAACATAAAATATTTTTCGTTATTTTCATGATTTTAAATGCTACTCAATATGCTAAAAATGAAAATAAATGCCAAACAAACAAAATAAAATAGATGAAAATTCCTAAAATTTAATAAAAATTAATTAAAGCTATTTTGGGTTATTTTTAGGAGTATTTTAAGCATAGGGCATAAATTACGTGCTCATAACCAATAAATCCAAAATTAAGATCCTCCTTTGGAACCGCACGAGTTGCGAAAACCAAGAATTCAAGTGTAATTTCAAAGACATCGTTGATTGGAACAACCTATCAATCATCTGCTTGGCTGAGACGCGCATGCAGAGCCACTACAAGCTCATGGAATTTATTTGCTTCACTGAATTGTTTGAAATCAGCGTAGATGGTTGCTCAGGTGGGGTGGTACTAATGTGGAAGCATGAGGAGCTGGAAATGGACCCAGTAGCAGTCACGAATCAAGAAATCCATGCCCATATTCATGTCAGTAGAACATCCAAACCTTGGCTTCTAGTCTTTGGTTTATGCTAGCACTTTATTAGCAAATAGGAAATTATTATGAAACAACCTAGAAATAGCTGCTAAAAATAATATTCATTCGTGGCTACTATGTGGAGACTTTAATGAAGTCACTGCTGCCTCTGAAAAGTTTGGGGGAAGGCCCATCAACATTAAACGAACTGTTGCATTTCTAAACTACCTGGATGCAATTGATACAATTGATCTAGGATTTGTGGGACAAGGTTTACATGGACAAATAAAAGGACAAGAAAATAGCAGCAAAATTTGTAAAGATTAGACCGTTTTCTTAACAACTCTGACTTGGTGGAAAAGTTCATAGATGTCACTACCACACACATGCCACGTACTCATTCGGACCACTTCCCACTGCTACTAAACCTGACAAAGATCAATTAATAAGCCATCACATGTCTTCCGCTTTGAAACAATGTAGCTTAGTCATCCATTTTTTACTAATATACTATAGCAGCATTGGAATAATAATAGCAATAATACAATTGTCATTTCACAAAGAACACGTGGAAGAATGGAATAGGAGTACCTTTGGAAATATTTAAAAAAAAGAAAAGAAAATACTTCTCTCCCGAATTCTGGGAACCAAAACATGCTACCAGAGAGAAAAACTCAATTCCACCAAAACCTAGAAATTAATCTGATACAAGAATACAACATAATCCTTCAGAACGAACAAGACTTTTAGGAATTAAAATCAAGGGTACAATAGATTAATGATGGGTATGCTAATACCATTTTTTTCCCATATATCTGCTATCCAACGGAGGAGGAAAAATAGGATATTGGGATTTAATGACTCTGTTGGTAATTGAACTTTTTACCCTCAAGGAATACAAGTTATTATTATAGGACACTTTAAAATACCTACACAACTGAACTAACTTCTTGCCCAAAATTCACGACACTTAACCCAAGCCTACTTCTCATACTATGAGACCAAGATCAAAAAAACTCTTGTTAGACCTCTTTTAGTATCCGAAATCAACAATGCTATAAAATCCTTTAAACCATTAGAGGCACCAGTCCTGGACGGCATCCATCCAATTTTCTTCTAGAAATACTGGGTAGACACAAAATCAACTATCATTGATATATGTACAAAAGCTTTTGCTATATTAGTGATCCCGGAGAAAATAAACACGAATTTACTAATGCTTATTCCTAATGTAAAGTACACATAAAATATCTTTCAATATAGGCACATCAACCTATGTAACACAATCTGCAAAACTATTACCAAGATCATAGTAAATCTATGCGCCCCTTTCTCAATAATGTAATTAGTCCTAACCAGTGCAGCTTTATTCCAGGAAGAAGAGCGATTGACAATGCAATAATTTTTCAAGAAGTCATCCACTCTTTTAGGAAATACACCGAGACTGAAAAAATGATGCTCAAGATCGATCTGAAAAAGGCTTTAACCAGACTCGAATGGTCGTTTGTTAGGGGCTCACTGCACGCACTTCATTTTTCACAAGACCTAATAACGCTAATCATGAACTGCATATCTAACACTACAACATCAATCATTGCTAATGGTAAACCTACCAAATTTTTTGAACCATCAAGAGTTATTCGGCAAGGTAACCCACTTTCACTGTACCTATTCATAATCTCTATGCAATCTCTAACAAGATACATTGATCATGAAGTAGATATGTTGAATTGAAAATCTATTAAACTAAGCCAAAATGGCCCCGCAATATCACACCTCTTATTTTGTGATGATCTTATTCTTTTCCCAAAGGCGGACAACACTGGTGCAACTTCTATCATAAACATATTCAACTTCATATCTCATCACAAAATTAATTTTTTTCTCAAACAGCCCTAACTACCATTCTAAACATTAAGACCACAAACAATGTGGCGAAATACCTGGGCTTTTCAATTAACAATTTGCAACCAAAAAGTTTGGACTATCAATTCTTACTTGATAGGATGAACACAAGACTAAAAGGATGGATGGACAAACTTTTAACCTTATATGGGAGATTAACTCTTATACAATCTACTCTTTCTACCATCGTCACTCACTCGATGCAACTGAACCTTCTTCCAACAAAGACTAGAAACAATATTGACCATGTCCAGCGTAAATTCCTATGGATCTCTACCAGGGACCACATAAATATTTATCATATTAATTGGGATAAGGTAAAATCGCCTAAGCAAGATGAAGGTCTTGGGTTGTACAAAGCAAAAGGGAAAAACGTCGCCCTCCTCTCAAGTCTATTTTGGAGATACATTTCCAATCCTGAGTCACTATGGGCCAAAGTGAATAATGGTAAATACCTCAACGTACGCAAAGAAAAAATATGACTTCTAAGAATAATGACTTCTACATTTGGAAAAGCATTTCAAAATCATACTTATTATTTTCCAAAGGGACTAGCTTGGAATGTTGGAAATCGACGATATATAAGCATTTGGGAAGATAGATGGATTATTGGCAAACACACACTAAGGAAATTAATAGAAGGTCCCTTTAACAAAGAATGCGATAATAAAAAATTGCTCCATATCATTAACAAAAAAATTGGAACCTCGAAGTTCTTTCATACAACCTCCTACGTAGAATTTCCGACCTCGTAACCCAATCATACATACTATTCTCTGACAACATAAACGATTCATTCTTCTGGAAAGAAACGGAAGATGGAAATTTTATAACAAAATTTGCATACTACCTTTTCATCAAGCTAACAGAAACAAATCATAATTCTGACAATTTTAATCATTTTTGGATATGGAAAGAACCATGTCACAACAAGCTCAAAACTTTTCTCTGGATACTAGTCCACCAGCTTCTCTGCACTGCAGCTATTCTAAGTCGAAGGAAAATAATACAGTCTAATAATTGCAAACAACACTGTAGGATAGAGGAGAACATAAACCATATATTTTTTCAATGCCCAATAAACAATGCTATATGGGGAGTCTTAAACATTACAACCCCAACCTCAAACCAATTAGAATGGATAAAGAGCACACGTACAACAACTTTGAACATCAACCTACCCAATAACACAATAATACCCCTTTCAGTTATAACGACAATAAATATTTTGGCATATATGGCTCAACCCAACCACAACAACTTCAACAACGGTTCAAAACAAATCGATAGCCATAGAACTTTTACACACGCAATGGAATACCTTTACCTAACAAATCAAAATTTCAAAAAGCAAAAGGTTTCCAACATACCAATAAAATGGACACCACCACCACCAAACATCTATAAACTTAATATAGATGGTGCACTCCAAAAAAACTCCAAAATTGGAGAAGCAGGAGGAATCATCAGAGATTCAAGCGGGAACTAGATTGATGGATTCTCTAGCCACATAGTGGTCTCATCACCAATAGAAGGAAAAATAATTGCATTACTCAAGGGTTCGAAACTTCCTTTCACAAAAAATCAAACACTGATAATAGTGGAAATAGACTGTTAGGTTTACTCTCGCTACTACATGACAAATTCCACAACAAAACTAATGTTAATTTTCTTCATGACTGCAGGTTCCTTCTCGGCACACTGGGCCAACTGGATTTTAGGCATGTCTACCGTGAAGGAAACCAAGTGGCGTACACTGGCGAAGTTGTCACAACCCCAATCTCCCTTCATAAGATGTTGTGATGGCACCTAATCCCTAAGACTAGGTAAGCCTAACAACATGCGAAATATAACTGAAAAGACAAATAACTCACAAATACTCAACAGTTTTAATAAAGAAAACTCCACAACTCAACATATACAATTTCCCCAAAACTTGGTGATATCGAGTCACAAGCTCTACAATAGTATCATAGCCATCCCCATACAATTGTATCTGAGGCCTGCGGGCACTGGCAGGTTTACCTTGAAGTCTCCAAGTACGAACTCAACTCACTAGTGCCTCGACTCGTAGGAGGTACCTGGGTCTGCACAAAAACATATGCAGAAGCGTAGCATGAGTACGCCACAACGATACCCAGTAAGTGTGAATCCTAACCTCGATAGAGTAGTGACGAGGTCATGTCAAGGTCCTACTGGAATAAATAAGAGACAAAACGAGTAATTTAACAGTGCAATAATAGTAATAATGAAAATGAAACAAGTAAGGAATATATCAAAATTGACTATAGAGAACTAAGCATCACAGAAGAGAACGAGGAATGTTATGCCAAGGAAAAAAAGCAACCAAACACAAGTGAAGTAATAGAAAAATACGAACAAGAGTCACTACCGAGGTACCGCCTTATAATCTCAAATCACAACAATAATCCATAATCTTTCGTTGTATCACTGTGGGAGCCTTACATTTAGCTTTGAAAATTATTTTTCCAAAATATCTTCCCGCGTTTTATCCCACCTTATCACACTGCTTGGCTTCTAGTAATTCTCCTACTAGCCCCATATATCAAGCCCACCTTATCTCACATCATGCTTTTTAACCCCAAAACTTTATACCACCGTATGCGTATAAATACCACAACGTATCACAAATTTCACCTCAAGTGACCAATATCACAACTCGCCAAAGAAACCAACAACAACGATGTTTTCACAATAAACAACCCATGGCTCAACCACAATGTACACAAGAGTCTCTACAATAATAGTCAGTAGTGAATAACTCAACAAGAATAGTACTTCACAAATTAACACTTTGCCTCAATGTGACTCACAAACTTTATAACTCAATACCACTTTCAACAACAAGATATTCCAAGAATGACAACATTAAGTAAAGATTTCAACGGTTAATAAATGAATACGGAATAAAGGAAACAAGAATTTCAACTAAACATGTAGAGCAATTAGCAAGTAAGAGATAAGACAAGTAGAACATGTTAAAATAAACTAATGATGATGGATATAACATGTTAAGATAACTCAATTAAGGCATGAAAGAAATCTACATAGCTAAAACTGGTAAATTTTCACATTTATCACATGCACACACTCGTCACCTTGCGTACAAGGATTACACACATCACTATTATAAAAAAACAACACCAATCCTAAGGGATAATTCCCCCATAAAAAGTTAGGCAAGACACTTACCTCAAAACACACTAACTCAATCCACTAGTAGGCCTTTCCCTCGATTATCCAACTCTGAACAACTCGAATCTAGCCAAAACAACTTCATACCATAAATTAAAAAATCCGAACATCCATTAGATAACGAGTCCAACCATACAAGAATTACCCAAATCCAGCCTCAAATCGCCTTTCAACACCTCAAAATTTGGTCTAGAAAGTTTTCACCATTTCCCCCCAAATTTCTAACTCAAATCACTAATTAAATGATAAAATTAACAATAGATTCGTGTAAATTAACCAAAATAGAGTTAGATTTCTTACCCCAAAGTTTCCTTGCAAATCTCTCAAAAAATGCCACAAACCGAGCTCTCTAGGTCCAAAAATGGATTATGAAACTCAAACCCTCGATTTCACGACCCAAAATACTAACTCAGGTCGTGACGGCGCCCAACACCGGGGTTAGGCAAGCCCACACTTAAATTACTAAGGATTCCTCCCATGCTTGGTTAAACATCCCAATACGTGCCAAGTTTTAAAGTTCAAAACATTTATTGAAAAAGATAGCAAGCCATTTTTACCAAAAGCAGTCAAAAAGAGAAATGAGCCAATATATATATATATATATATATACCCGCAAACCAAAATAACAACTACGTGTGTGCCAGGAACTAGTGTCACAAGTCCTATGGGCATACTAACAGAATATACAAAACATAATATACAATTCCAGNTCCCGCCTAAACTCGAAGAGGTAGCGACGAGAGGTAGACGTGATACTTACTAGGGTCAACATTTCTAAATAATATGATTTAATAGGAACTAGGAAGGCATAAAAGTCGTAGAAATCACAAAGATATAAATTATCAAGTATAGTTGTATTTACCTTTGCATGTCAAATTTCACTAGCACATAATGTACTAAATTCCTTTATTAACATGAAAAAGCTTATACAATTACAACAAATTCTCAGTAACTCATAGAAAACATAATAGGCCGGAAGCGTACGACCGAAACATCGCGAAAATAATGTGCACTGCCGAGGGTCGAATGGCTCGAACCATAGATGCATCTATTACCCCGCTCGCGAATCGAACATGCGACGCGGTTGACATAATAGTAGGGCTATTCCGCTCACGAATCATACATGTGACGCGGTGCCGCATACATACATAAAATTATCAATTTTTAAGGAATTAACATAGATTATTCTTTAAGTCAAGAACTTAAACAACCTATCATGGAACACAACTTCCTAATATTCTCATGCCAAATCAAGGATAATAAGAAACTCAAAATACGTTTAGGAATACATGTAAGGCACATATAATCATGCTCGTGAGTCCTAGAACTACCCAACATAACATAGTAGTAGCTACGGACGGACTCTCATCACTTCGTGCGTGCGTAGCCCCCGCAAATAAGGACATGCAATTATTTATAATCACCTATGGGGACAATTACCTCTTACAAGGTTAGAAAGGAGACTTACCTCATGACGAATCTACTCCCCGGACCAAGAACACGCTTGAAACTCCGAACTCTACACCCGAGGACTCGAAACTAGCCAAATGTTATACAAATTCATCAATTTATGCTCAATGTATGGAAATCCTCCTACTACTAAGTCATATTCGCCATTCTTGAAGAAATCCTAAAATCCAACCCCGGGCCCGCATGCTCGTATTCCAAAAATTCTCGAAGGGAATACTCACCCATAGCCTAAGGATCATTAATATACGATTTTTACTTGATTTCATAGCTAATTCACGGGTAAATTCTCAAATTATCGAAAGCCCTAGGTTACTACCCAATTCTTGATTTTTTCACTAATTAGGTGATTAAATTCAACTAGGAATTCATGCATTAACAAGTCTTGAGATGAAGTTTACTTACCTTCTAGGGGTTGGGTCATGGAGCCTTTTTCCCAAGCTCTCAAAGTGTTTAATGGAGGAAAGAGTGAAGAAAACAATGAAGAATCCCGTATTTAAGAAACACACTGTCTGACAGTGATTCCGCACCTGCGGCTCGAGGACCGCACCTGCGGTCTCGCACCTGCGAGCAAAGGCTCGCATATGCGGAAATGGACGAGGAAACCTGGGCCCGCACCTGCGGAGGGGAGACCGCACCTGCGAGAAATGGACTGCCCGCTGGGAGTCGCATTTGCGAGGCTAAGACCGCAGGAGCGGTCCCGCACCTGCGACTGGGCAACCGCACCGGCGGATCACACCAAAACAGGTGCACCGCAGCTATTTCAGCTGGTTTTTGGCCTCGTGTGGCATCCGGTAGGCACCTGGGCCCACCCGAGCCCCCGTCCAAAAATACCAACAAGTCCCAAATCATGATACGGACTCGCTCGAGCCTTCGGAACATCCAAAACAACGCTAAAACTCAAAATCACACCTCAAAACCCCTAGAACCAAACTTAGGAACTTTAAGTTTTCTAGACTTCGCTAATTACGCGCCGAACCGACCTATACAACTCGGAATGACACCAAATTTTGCAGGCAAGTCATAAATGACATAACAGAACTATTCCCGGTCTTGCATTTCCGTTTTGACCTCGATAACACAAAAACACATCCCAAACCACAATAGGAACTTAAGGAACTTCTTATTTCAATATTGGGCGCCGAAACGCTCCCGGGTCATTAGAAACCCATTCCGAACATACGCCCAAGTCCGAAATCATCATACAAAGTTACCAGAATCGTCGAAACTCGATCCCGAGGTCGTTTACCCAAAATGTTGACCAAAGTCAAACTTGGCCTTAAAGGATAACCTGAAGGAACTAAGTGTTCCAATATTGCTCTAAACACTTCTGAATCCCGGACCACCCGCCCCCGCAAGTTATAAATCACAATAAGCCATTATGGAAAGTTTCATTTAGGGGAACAGGGTCCGATAACGCAAAACGACCGGTCGAATCGTTACATTCTCCACCTCTTAAAAAAACTTTCGTCCTCGAACGGGTCTAGAATCATAGTTGAAGTGCTGAATACGTGTGGATATCTTCTCCGCATGTCCTCCTCGGACTCCCAGGTCGCCTCCTCAATTGGTTGGCCCTTCCACTGGACCTTTATGGCAGAAACTCTATTGGACCTCAACTGGCGGTCCTGTCTATCAATAATAGCAATTGGTTCCTCCTCGTAGCCCAACCTCTCATCCAACTAAATAGTGCTGAAATCAACCACGTGAGAGATGTCGGCGTGGTACCTCCGGAGCATGGATACATGAAAAACTGGGAGGCAAGGCCAGCTCATAAGCAACCTCCCCAACTCGCCTCAACACCTCGAAGGGACCTATAAACCTCGGGCTTAGCTTGCCCTTCTTCCCAAACCTCATAATACCCTTCATAGGCGAGACTTTCAATAGGACCATATCTCCCTCCATAAATGATACATCACGCGCCCTCTGATCCGCATAACTTCTTCTGTCTGGACTGTGATGTGCGGAGCCTCTCCTGAATCAACTTCACTTTCTCCAAAGCATCCCTTACCATGTCGGTGCCATATAACTTAGCCTCGCCAGGCTCAAACCACCCGATAGGAGAACGACATCACGAACCATACAAAGCCTCAAATGGTGCCATCTCAATGCTGGACTGATAACTATTATTGTAAGCAA